>JBAMIG010016537.1:0-11506 GCA_037177335.1 Kiunga ballochi | reverse complement strand
CAGAGCTAAGGGGAGCTAACTGAGCTAATTCAGAGCTAAGGGGAGCTAACTGAGCTAATCCAGAGCTAAGGGGAGCTAACTGAGCTAATTCAGAGCTAAGGGGAGCTAACTGAGCTAATCCAGAGCTAAGGGGACCTAACTGAACTAATCCAGAGCTAAGGGGAGCTAACTGGGCTAGGGAGCTAATCCAAAGTTTATTAGTCCTAAAGGAGATAACTGAGCTAACTCTGGGCTAACAAGAGCTAACAAAAGCTAAAGAAGCTAACTGAGCAAAGCTGGAGCTGACTGATCTAATAGCCGATAAATGAGCTATAAGAGCTAACAGATCTAACCTGGAGCTAAAGTAGCTAACTACAAAACAGAGGTAAGTGAGCTAAAGCTAAAGCATGCTGTTAGTCGGGTAAAAATAACAGTAGTGCTACATTCTGCTACACCTGTGAATCTAAAGGACACGCCTCTAACTATGCAGAAGATTTAATAACCTGTGCGCAGGTGAATTATAAGCAGGAGGAAACACATCATCGTTCACGTGATGTGACATGACTCAGACTAGGATTACCAGGATTCATTGTGAAAGAGTGAAAGAACAGGAGATGTTATTTTCTGTGTATCAAGCTGAAAACATGAATAATTATGTCATTAAGCGACAGCCAATAGCAGTGGCACAGGCTGCTGCATTTTTTTTTCATCCACCTGATATATTTAACTAAATAAAAGTATTTCTATACTTTCGCTCGGTTAGGAAAGAAACTGCAGAGATAAACGTTATCGTTCTTTTATGTTCTGTTGAGACAGAACTAGTATCAGTATCAACAATACTAGTGCTTTATTTGGTATCGCATCTCATCTTAACCTGAACAAGTCATCTTAGCAGGTTCACTAGGTTGCCGCCTTGTGATTGGCCAGCTATGTATTTGTGTAAACAGGAAGTTGGCCAGGTGCTTGGTTTCTGAGGGGACAGACGTACGGTGTGCATGGAGGACATAGCAACACGCCCTGTTGTGTAATGCCATCCTGAATGAGTCTCAACGTCACTCAGGTGGATGGAAAGAATGTTGTTCGACAGAAAACCTGACGCCAGCGACCCCCTCCCCTCAATACCTCTACCTGCAGAGCGATTGTTCGTCTGCCAAAGCGGCTCTAAGGCTGCCCCGACTGCAGCTGCTGCCTTATAATTACACTGCAGCAGCTGTTCAGAGAGGAAGCAGCCGCAAGGTTTATGCCCTGAGTCTTGTCTTCTCAGGCAGAGAGTGAAGAACAGCTCCACTCCACTGCAAAGAAAAGAGCTGTCATCAGAGGACAATATGTCCAGGAGACATGTCCTAACTCACTGTCTGCTAAACAGAGTGGGGTTCTAGAGCTGAGGAGGAGCTTTGCTTTATTGCTTTGTTACAAAAGTGTTAGTAAACACACGTACACGAGTGCATGAGTGGAGTTCACACACTGATGAAGATGCACGGTGTGATTTTAGCATGATGCCTAACAGAACAAGGGACGTGTTATTCATGTCGATACAATACTCGTGCCTTATATTTACTAATGCAATGATTCTTCCCGCATGGCTGCAAAATGTGTATAAATCTGATTGCAGGAGATGCAAGAAGCATCGGTACTTAAACAAGAGCAATGAGTATTTAAAAAAAAATACAATTTATTTATATTACAAACTAAAATCTGCACAATGTGTGGATTGTTATCCTATCACACGCTAGCATCATGCTAGTAACATGTTAGCAACACGCTAGCACAATGTCACAATGTTACCTTATCACACACTAGCAACATGCTAGCAGCATGCAAGTAACATGTAGGCAACATTCTAGCACAATGTGTGTGATGTTACCTTATCACACACTAGCAACCCGCTAGCAGCATGCTAGTAACATGTTAGCAACACGCTAGCACAATGTGTGTGATGTTACCTTATCACACACTAGCAATCTGCTAGCAGCATGTTAGTAACATGTTAGCAACACGCTAGCACAATGTCACAATGTTACCTTATCACACACTAGCAACACGCTAGCAGCATGCAAGTAACATGTAGGCAACATTCTAGCACAATGTGTGTGATGTTACCTTATCACACACAAGCAACACGCTAGCAGCATGCAAGTAACATGTTAGCAACACGCTAGCACAATGTGCGCGATAGATAGGGCGCCAGAGAGGAAATGTGAGCACATGGAGCTGGTTAAAGATAAAGCATTCAGACTAACCAGCTTTCCAACAGCATGTAAACACACCACATGCATGCAAACTACGATTTTTGGTAATACCCCACCAGCAATCCCACTTCACTGTCCCATCATGCCCCTTCGGAGGAATCTGCTGCGATTTCTTGCAACACTGCAGACGTGTACACGAACGCATCAGGCCTGCTGAACTGCAAGAAAGCAGAAATTTCATGGAGAGTTCAAAGGAAACACGAGCTCTGTGATACAGCGTGTCCTGATGAGGAATGAAAATAGATGGAAAAGCTTATTTCAAAAGCCACTGCTGCTGTTTGTCTGAATACCAATGTTTCTCCCAGGGTTTGATCTGTGCAGCACAACCGAACGGGTTTGATATGACAGAACAAAGCTTCCAGCCCGAGGCCAGCTGGTACTCCCCGGTGAATGCAGAGGGACGTCCACCAGTCTGGTTCCAGCTTTTCTGCCTGTATAGGAGGAAAAACACGAGCATAAAACTGCTTCAAAAAACACCAGAAACTGATTTCCTGTTTGTGGTTAACTTGTATGTGAGGCATTAGCAACCAGTTAACCAACATGTGCAACTTAAGGTTTAGCAGGAAAGCATCCTGCTAAGAGTGCTGACAGCTGAAGAGGTTCCTCAGTGGGAATGCTGCCCAATATGCAGCATTGATACCCGATACTGGATCAGACCCTTTATCTTACGTCCAAACACTGTGTTTATCCGTGATGCCTTCAGGTGCAGCAGTGTTTAGGCGATCCCCATCCTTCACCACCTGATATCTGCCTCCAGCGGACGATGTCCTGCCGGCACTTCGGGGAAGGAAGCCTGCTATTCCCACACACCAAGCCCCATGTCTGCATGTGTATGTATGTGCCGAATTATTATAGTGTGCTGGTTTCCCTCCCGGTCCCAGTCTGCTCTGGGTCTTATTGAAGCAACAGACAGCGTGGGCACATTCGCATCAGGCCGGATCCCAGGTCGATAGAGATGCGGTGAAGTTGAGAGAACAGCCTGAGGTTGTCGGCAGACCATGGGGAATACGCCCCCGAGTCACAAAATCAGCTTCGGCTCGGCGTACCTGCCTGGCAGACATCCATCTGCCTCTGTTTCTCAAAATGTTTCAACCATCTGCATCTCCTCAGCCTCGCTGGCTGCTTTGTGAGCTTTGTTCATCAGTCCACCGTGGAGATGCAATCAGAACAGAAAGGAATACAAATCCGATTGGACACAGAGCCGTAATGCATGTAATCCATCACAATCAAAATGATAAACGTGCAGCTTTTTTGTGGTGATTAATGGTCTGGTTAGCAGATTAGTCCCTGCACCTTTGCAGCTCTGGCCGTCTTTCTTGTCTGTTGAAATACGTCAAAAGACTGATGACGAGGACACCCATGCAGAATTTCTGCTTTATGCCGTTAAATCGATTTACATACATTTGGGAGCAGGGTGGAAGCTGTTCTGTGCTGGAAGCATCGATTAGCACTTATTAGGACTGTGGAGGACAATACCCCGCCTCCACACCTCCAGTGAGGACAGGAAGTTGGTTAGTTAGAAAAACCAGGGGATGACTGCTTTGACCTCCTCATGTCCAAAACACATAGGCTGAATCCCATTTCACCCCTTGGCCTACGTTTAGCGTGTTCATGTGTAGGGGGTGGGGTGTGGACAGAGGGGACGGGGTAAGGGGTGGGGCTAAATACCCCTTCAAACTAAAGATTTTTCAGGAGCACCTTTTACTTTTAAAAGGGTGAGGGTGGGTGGAAGGGGTAGATTTAAAAGATTTAAAATTAGAAATGGGATTGGGCCTAGACCTCCCATTTACAAGGGCTGCTGGTACGATCCCAGTCTCTGCAGTAAGACATCTCAGACATGTAGAACATGTAGCAGAAAGTAGACGCTAAGTTTGTTTAGGAACCAGTACAGCAGTCCTAGGAAGCAGTAAAGCAGTCACAGGAACCGGTTAAAGTAGTCCTAGGAACCAGTACATCAATAATGGGAACTAGTAAGGCACTACTAGGAACAGGTAAGGAAATCCAATAAACCAGTAAAGCAGTCCAAGGAACTGGTAAGGCAGTCCTAGGAACCAGTAAGACAGTTCTAAAAACCAGTAAAGAAGTCCTAGGAATCAGTAAGAATGTTCTAAGAACCAGTAAGACAGTCCTAGGAACCAGTGAGGCAGTTGTAGGAGCTAGTGAGGTCGTCCTGGGAACTAGTAAGGCAGCTGTAGCACCCAGGAGTGCAGTCCTAGGTACCGGGACATCAGTCCTATATATCTGTAAGACAGTCCAAGAACCCAGTAAACAGTTCTAGAAACAAGCAAGGCAGTGTTTGAGAACTAGTAAGGCCGTCATAGGACCTGGTAAGGCAGTCCTAGGAACCAGTAAGGCAGTTCTAGATACCAGTAAGGAAGTCCTACAAGCCAGTACAGCAATCCTAGGAACCAGTAAGACAGTTCTACAAATGAGTAAACAGTCCTAGCAACCAGTATAGCAGTTCTATGAACCAGTAAGGCAGTCCTAGAAACCAGGAGGGCAGTTTGATAGTTTGATAAAGGTTTGATATTTACGTTTCACTTCATCCATTAAACCGGCAGCATTGACAGCAATAATCCTCGTCTTTCCTCTGTGTCAGAAAATCATGTTAAGCCAACCCGGCATTCTTTGCATTCGACCCTAATTAATTTTGGGCGCGCTAATTAATTATCAAGTGAAGAAGAAAGTGAGCGGTACGGTACATCCTGTTGCAGGCCACATCATGCTGGAAGCAGAGGATTGCTAACAGAGCGTCATCAGCTGACATGCAGCATATTTCACAGAGTAATTACAGTGAAAGAAGACATCTGTCCTCTAATAACTGATTGTTTGCTTCTTATCCTGCAGGTCACAGGGTCCCGCGACCTCAGAGACAGTCTGAAAGGAACCAGCCTGCGATGCAGGCAGCAAACACGACATTACGCTCTTATTTTCCGGCTGAGATATGAAAGTTTTAAGCTGTTTCTAAAGGTGCTGGGTTTCACCTGAAAAGGTTCAGTCTGTGTGTTGATGAAGCTGATGTCCACAGGAGTCCTGATCCAGAACTTGGACATGTCCTCATACCTTCAGAATGCATCCGATGGATGATGAGGGCCGCCGGTCCTTTCCTGGGCACAGATCCCACCGATGCTGATGAGACAGGTAAATAATCCTGCAGGTGAAGACAGAAGCCTGTAAATGTGTGCTTGTAAGTGGAGGAACGCAGCTGATACATGAGTGTGACGGTTTTCTTTCTTCTCTTCCCCACCAGGAATAATGCACCGCCAGGAGGCGGTTGTCATGGTGATTAATGCAAATGAACCCTGCGAACCATCACAGACCTTGACTTCAGCTAATAAGTGTCTTGCTACAGGAAACAGAGGTGACAGCGCAGTTCTGTGTGTGGAGCTGCTGATGCTGTCGCCATGGCAACCGGCGCCATAACAACAAGCATCATTAGTGTACATAAAGCAGCTTATACCGTTGTAAAGCAACGTGACCCGGTAGGAATTCTCTAATGAGAGCTGGAAACACTCGCTGTCATCCTGGATCTCATTAAAAACACAATTATGACCCAAACTATGTCTATGACCGGCAAAGACAAATCCATGAAGACGCGTCTCACACAGAGGCAAAAACAGATACCTGGGTTTAAAATAGAAAGGTTTGTTTACTCACATTACAGCTGATCACACGGCAGCACGTCAATACGACGATTTTCTGGATTTAAACCGGTTTGTAGAACCACAGCGGGTTCCACTGCTGCAGCTAGAACACACACACACACACACACCTCCACATCAAATGGTCTGATCAGAATCTGCTGGAAACATGAGAACATGGATCCATCCTGATGGGATCACCAGTTTAACCAGTACAGTCTGACCATGTCCATCCCTTTATGAGCACAGTGCAGCATCTTCTGATGGAAGCTTCCAGCAGGATGATGCTCCATGTCGTCTCCATGACGATGAGGTCACTGTCCTCCACCATCACCAAGTGGAATGTTTTATGAGACGTCCTCATGGTGGACAGGGTGGGATGTCCTAATGGTGGACAGGGCGGGACGTTGTCCCATACCAGTCTATACAAGGTGTGGTATCGGCGATAACACCAGAATCTGTGTGACATCAACCGATGATGTAAGGAGGGATCCCGCTCAGTCCCCGCGTGATTGGCTGTGTCTGGCCCCACCCTCAAGGACAGTAATGGAAACAAGCGACTCAGGAAAAAAGTTTTTATTCCGATAAAAAAAAAAAAAAACATTCATACAGAAATATAAACGTTTGGCCAAATAAATAAATAAAAAAGTTTAAAAAACCAAAAAAAGAAATGTAGAAAAGTTTCATACAAACAGGACGAAAAGACGCCGAGTCATGGCGGCACGAACGTCCAGCTGCACTTCAGGGCCACCGTAGCAGCTCAGACCAATGCAGGGAGTCAATGAGGCACAGGTCAACCACCTGACCTCCCCCGCTGACCTATAGCAGCTCCAGGAGGAGTCCATTTAGCTTCATCACGAGGCAGCGCTGCATCAATCTGCTGCTTCATCTTCAGAGTGGAGGGGGCGGGGCTGTAACTTTGTACGAAGACTATGTCCCACCCACAGTAGCTATCGCTGGCTCCGCCCAGACAGAAGCTCCGCCCAGACGGCAGCTCTGCCCCACAGCCAATTAAAAGTTTCACATGTTGAGCAGAATGAGACCGTGGAGCCAATCAAATCCCCTGATGGCGATGGCGAGCGTTGGGCATAAGGCACCATAAACAGCGCTGTGACAGATGGAAAAAGCAAGCATAACATGACTCAGCAAAAATGAAGGAAAACCGTAAATCTCCAACATGGAAGAACAAAACAAAACCGTCATCATCGTCGTTGTCATGGAGACAATATGTACATCATGGTAACATAGCTGCACCTTTACTGGAACTCTGCTGTCCTGATTACCCTGAAGCCCACAGACCAGCAACACCAGTCTGAGAGTCGAGGCCTGGTCCAGATCTTCATCCGGACCGGGTCTCATGATCCGGATCCCGGGCCGGAACCTCGGCTATAGAAACATGTAGTAGCTGCACCAAAAAGACGCCTCCTGTCCTACAGATGGGACATACAAGTCCTGTCCCCGGGGACATGGACCACAATGTGTCTCCCCAGACGTGTCCCCAGTCAAAAGACGAGGCATTGTCCTCACACAGCAAAATTGTCCCCCCATTCCTCATGTGGGACAGGGGGCAGCAGTCAGCCAATCACAGACATCCACAGTGCCAACATGCGAACCTCAGACAGGTGGACGTCCCCGTGTGTCAGCTGTCCAGGAGACGTTGTCATGCAGCTCATTGACGCCATTTTGTTTCTGTTTAAACATTAGTCCTCTGATGGAGATGTCGTCCTACAGCGTCCTCAGACAGAGCGTCCAGCGGGCGCTGGTTTCAGGTGGGTGCAAACGGCATGCTTTAGCTGGAACACCTCGCGTCTCTGTGACAATTCGTCCACGAGACGACGGGAGACGCAACGTTTCCCAGTTCAGTATCAAAACGTCCCACCATGATGCTCCGCTTGTCCCCTCACACGTGTCTCTTCATGTGCAGAGCGAGGTGGTCCGACCTGGAGAAACACCTGCAGACGGAGACAGGATGTCAGTACAGAGACAGACAGAAGGACAGCACGGAGATAGAACGTCAGCAAGGAGACAGGACATAAATATAAAGACAGAGAGAAGGACAGCGCAGAGACGGGAGGACAGCGTGGAGACAAGAGGACATCGCAGAGACAAGAGGACAGCGTAGAGACAAGAGGACATCGCAGAGACAAGAGGGCATCGCAGAGACAAGAGGGCATCGCAGAGACAAGAGGACAGCACAGAGACAAGATGTCAGTACAGAGACAGGAGGACAGTTGTCTCCACATCCTGCCCAGCAGCTATAAAACATCTGGACCCAGCTGGGTCTCGGTAGAACCAGAACCAGCTCACCTGTCACAGTGGCTGCATTTAAACGGTTTGGCGCCCGTGTGCTTCCTGAAGTGTCGCGTCAGCTCGTCACTTCGGGCGAAACGCCACTCGCAGCCTTCCCACGAACACCTGTACGGTTTCTCACCTGCAGACACAATGAAAATGGTCGCCATGACGACTGCAGGGGAGGAGGTGCTCTGTACTTAATTATCATTAATAAAAAACAAAAATAATTTAAAAACTTTCAAATTAAATGAAATCAAAGAAAAAAGGGGGATTAAAATTAATTAAAACTAATAAATTTGATTTAAATAGAATATAAAAAAATATATAAAAGTATAAATAAAATAAAAATATGACATTTAGAAAAAAATAGTCATTTAAATAAAAACGAAATAAAGACAAGGATTAAGGCATTGTGTGTGTGTGTGTGTGGGGGGGTTGCTGCATATTCCTTGAATAAAACTGATAAAACCCCCCACACACACACACACACACACACACACACACACACACTCTCCACATTCTAGACCGGTGAGGTCACAGTGCACGCGGACCACCATTACTCCCAGTCTGACTCAGACTCACCTGTATGGGTGCGCTGGTGCGCTTTCAGGTGTGAGCTCTTCGTGTACACCTTGCGACACCCGTTGAAGTGACACCTGTGCACCCGCCTCCTGCTGTCCGGGCACGCGTCCGCGCACATATGTCCGCTCTGTTCCGCGCTCTTCGCCGCGCCGCCGCTCCGGATTTTCACCGGCAGGTGCAGCTCCGCGTGCGCGGCCACCCAGCCGCTCAGAGGGGCCTCTGGAGAGGACGGCGGGGTGCTGAAGGGCCCGGAGCCCACCAGGACGGACCCCAGAGGGGTGGACGTGAAGCTGCGCGTGGGCGACAGCTCCTCGGAGCTGTCTGACGCCTCACTGCTGGTGTCCGAAGACACGCTGCTGCTGTCCAACATCTGGTTGTCCCTCTGGTCCTCCTCGCAGACCGGGACCAGCTTGGGGTCAGTCCCCGCTTTGGCTTTGTCCCCGCAGGCCC
This sequence comes from Kiunga ballochi, assembly GCA_037177335.1. NCBI lineage: Eukaryota > Metazoa > Chordata > Actinopteri > Atheriniformes > Pseudomugilidae > Kiunga > Kiunga ballochi. Next base: position 2,313 of record JBAMIG010016537.1, on the reverse strand, counting down.
ACATCAGCTTGCTCCACAGGTCCTCCTTCAGGTCGGACGCGGAGGCGTAAGGCTCGCTCTGCAGGTAGCGCTCCAGCTCCAGACAGGTCTGTGCAGGCAAGACAACACAGTGAGTCCGGCCCGCGCGCACGTGCTCATGTAGGCTACTGTCACGCGCAGGAACAGACATCCCGCAGACGGTGCGAATTAGAGGTGTAAAAGCATCTGCAGCGTCACAGCAGGAGCAGCGCACGGGCTCCAGAACGCGGCTCCTCGCGCTGCGAGCAGGTAAAAATACAGCACACCAACCCCCCCACATGCTGCGCGCACCTCAGCCTCGCGCTACACACCGTAAATGCAGAAGTAGCGCTGCAGAGTCAGGTCGTGAACGCACCACGGAGCTGTCAAACTGCCTAAAACTTCACAAGCACGCATTTAAACACCGTGATTACACGCGTTAGGTGCGGTTTCATGCGGGTTACCTGCTGCCAGTACTCCTCCAGGGACGGCAGGGCTGAGAAGTAGCCCGTGTCGTGAACGATCTGAAGTTCCTGGAAGATGCTGCACATGGGTAAAACATCCATTTTATCTGTTACACTGAAAAGCCGAAACGATGTTTCCACTTCCGCCTCGTAGCGCTGCTTCGCTCGCGCTCAGGACCACAAACACCGGACTGGAAGGAGCTCAGCAAACTTCCCTATTCAAACCCGCGGCCCCGCCTCCTCCTGTACACGTTACGCTGCGGCGTTTCGGCCAATCAGGGGCGAGCAGCGTGACGGCGCCGATTGGCTGTTTATTTTTAGGCGAATATAAAATGCTTCGACAAGGCTTTTTCACCGAAGTGTTCACGAAACATCAGGCCACGCGTGGCCGGACCCGCTACGGGCAGCGAAACATGTACCGGGAAAAGGCCTGGCTCACGCCGGAAGCAGCAGCTGCCACGAGACACGCTGCCATCTTCCTTCCGCCGCTGAGCGCGCACAGTTGCTTTTTGACCCTTACAGGACCCCGTACTGTATGTCGCGATGACTGGTGATCTGTGAGGGATAGGCTATAAAACGGTCTAAAAGCAAAGCAGGAAATTAAAACACACTAATATAAATAAAAACTTTATTTGTAAATTTAATACAACTATACTAAAATAAATAAGGGAAACAGAGAAACTGTCTCACATAAAAAGTTTTCAGAAAAACATACATATATATATATATATAAAACGTGAGGGTGTGTGTGTGTGTGGGGGGGGGGGTGGGGTTCTGCAGCATTCCAGCATCAGGGTTCCAGCAGAATTCTAGGAGCCGCATTCCAGCAGCATTGTTTCAATTGCAGCTTTCTAGCAGCATTCAAGCAGCAGCGTTCTTGCAGCATCGTTCCAGCAGCATTTCAGCGGCAGCATTCAAGCACATTTAGCCACAGCGCTATGTCATCCTGCTTATTACATCCTTTGAGGCAACCACTCACATGCCATCCTGCTGCATGAGCATAGCCTGTTGCCTCCACGTGGCTCCGCCCACTTCTGCTCAATCTCGTCTCTCATGGCCTCTGATGTGGGCTCATGGCATCTAGAAGTTCTGTGAAGCCTGGCCTCAGTAGCCCTGGGTAGGAATTCCTCCTCACTTTCAGGTTGCTAACGTTGCTGCTCATCCAGGCCTAGAGGAGTGGTGAAACGTGGCATAATGCTCAGCTCATCGTTTCAGTAACTTTCCCATATTGAACCAGTGGGTCGTACTGGAGCTCTGCGGTAAAGGCTTCCTCCAGAAAGCCCCTCACATAAAACATTTAGAGAATGCAAGCTATTCTGCATGGCAGCTTTTATATGAGGAGGCCAGGTCCAGGCTTCATCAGGGTTACGTAATTCCAGCAGAGATGAACCATTTTAATACGTCAGGGTTCAAAGGGTAATGACATGGCTGGTAATTTGCCTACTTGTGATCAAAAAGCCAGTTTGTAATGAGGTGCAGTTATCAATAGTGATGCTTGCTCTCCGATGGGTCCACTGAACATTTGTCCTATAAATAAAATTAAAATTAAAATAATTGATTGGAAATCAATACACATACATCACTCAGTCTTTTGTTAAGAGGAGAAATTAAAGGGAGGGGGTTGGTTTACTGTGAGTGTGAGTGTGTGTGTGTGTGTGTGGGGGGGGGGGAGAGATCGATGTTCATGCGAGTCATAAATCATAATTGAGTGAGCGCTTGTGGGAAGGCTGATAATCAACATACTGGTGTAGGATTATATACATGTGGTGCATGTAGAAGGGGAGGGGGGGGGGGGGGGGGGGGGGGGGGGGGGGGGGGGGGGGGGGGGGGGGGGGGGGGGGGGGGGGGGGGG
>JBAMIG010016535.1:0-11554 GCA_037177335.1 Kiunga ballochi | reverse complement strand
TTATGTTTGAAACCTGAAATGTGGCGAAAGGTTGCAAGGTTCAAGGGGGCCGAATACTTTCGCAAGGCACTGTACACACCCAGTGTTTGCATGCATGCTTTGTGGCCTTGTACAGCTACACAGATGGCCTGCTTTCAGGTATGTGAAAGCCTGTCAACAGGGCTTAAATGCACACATACACAAAGCCATATACATGCACGCATATCTACGTCTTGCTGCCGTCTGGCTGTTTTTATGCTGTACATAATTTTCAATGTCTTTCTGCAGGTGCTCCTCATGATTGTCTTCTTTGTTTTTATAAAGAGGCCATAGCTGTTTTCCATTTCTCTGCAGGTGTTGTAACTGGTTGTCCTGTTTTTTATATTTACTTATAATTGGGGAGGGGGAGTGGGGGTTGTTGTTGTTTTTTTTAATCTTTCAATCTTTGTTTCCTCTTTCTAATTTTTTTTGTATGGACCTTCTCGCCTTTCTCTTATCCCAACTATCAGGTCCAGTAAGTAAATTAAGCTAAAAACTAATCAACTAAAACACAACTTTTGTTTGTTTTTATATATATGTTTATTATTAAATATATATCAAATATATATTTTGCATGGCTAAAATGTAAACAGAAGGTCCACGAACTGTTTTTGTGAACAAAAAATAAAAATAAAATAAGGACTTCCTTCTTAAATTCCAACATTTTATTTGACATCATAATTGAGAAAAGCCACCCACAGAAGCGACACCCTGCTTAATATGTGCTTGACCCAGTAATGACTTAACAAAGCCCAAGTATCACAAAAATAGTTTTAGATTAATACTTAAGCCTCACTTCCTTACATTAGTTATATGACTACAGTAACAGTTATATGAGCAACTTTATCATAAAAGCACTTTGTGCTACATTTTTTTATTCTCTTAAGATCAAATGTTTTCATGCAGAGCATCACCACATCAGAAACCAACAAATGATTCAGTGCTTTAGTTTCAATTTCACCATATCATTGTTACTGCCAAATGCTAAAAGATTTATGTAAAAGCATGCTACTTATTACATTAAGTTATTTAGTTATTATAAAACTCAAAATTGAGACTAAGCTTATAAATAACTTTAGAGGTTTTCCCAACCCCTGATGATAAACTAAATGCATTTGATGCACAGCTGCTGGCTCCTCTGTAACCTTTTAATTTAAAATAGAAGCAGTAAAGCTAAGCTGCACAACCTTAAAGCCGACTTGGAGTAAAGACAGATGGACAGATGAAGAGAAACTAAACCAAGGGCCACGTGCTTCAAGCTGCTTTATATTTTACGCACTGCTGCCTTTCCATCCATCTATAATGGGAAAAAAGAAAACATGCTGTTATTGAGGTGCTTCCTTAAGCTAATCCTACAGTGTGAATCATGCAAAAAGTTAAGTCTGCTGAGACTTGTAGAGAAGAATAAGCCTGTCAGAAAGTTGTAAATGTATTTTCCTCATCTGACAACACAGTTTGCTCCTCTGTGTCGGTATGATCGCAGACCGACTCAAGACTTTTATTCCTGTTCTCATCATTTCCACCATGAAGTTGTATTTTTCCAGCACTTAATTTCCTTATTCTTTTTACAGGCATGTGGTTGGACGTTTTTACTCATGATGACCTTCACTGCTTTTCTGATTCGAGCTATTCGACCTTGCTTTACCCAAGCAGCCTTCCTCAAAACCAAGTACTGGTCTCATTATATTGACATTGAACGTAAGATGTTTGATGAGACCTGTAAGGAGCACGCCAAGAGCTTTGCTAAAGTCTGCATCCACCAGTACTTTGAGAACATCAGTGGAGAGATGCGTAGCTTCCCCTACCATGACTCCAGCAAGGATGACAGTGATAGCAAAGATGAAGACAAGATGAAAAGTGATGAAGACAAGCTGCTGGGTATCAGAGTGCAAGACGATATGAACAAGATTTTGTGGAACTGGCACACCTGTAAGCCAGCTTTGGCTCTGAGGAAGGAGCAAACTGATGGGGAACACAAACAGAATGGAAATGCAAATGGCGCATTAAATGGTTTTGCAAAGGGACACACCCACGGCATGGGAAAAAAGGAATGGGCAGTGTATTACAGTAAGGTCTGAAGAGTTCAAAGGCAAACAGAAGACAGACAAAAGCCACTGTCTTTTAGAGCTGCAGCTATTGTTTCTTCCCAGAAATCATTAGAAACGTATTTCTAGAAACTCAGACTGTGTCCGAACGTGCTCCCTATGCCCTAACCCCTCATTCACTACATAGGGCTGCACTATATAGCTCCCTACCTAGTGCCCTCATTCTGTTGGCGATTCAGACACGAAGCTCACTACTTTCGTGCTGTCGGACGTTGCGCGATTACCAGCTGTAACTATGGCAACCTTAAAGACCTCATTGAAAATATGTTATAAAATCGTCAGAAAAGATTTCATTTCTTCCCTTTATATTTAATTCTTTCTTTGTATTGTATCTACTCAATGAAAAAAAAATTAAAATGTATGACCTATAGTGTTTTGTTAACTTTTTTAATGTTCGTGTTATATCTGCCATTGTAAGCCGCCTCCCGCAATGCATTGTGGTCTATATTGTCCCGTCTAGTGACCATCAATGCTCACTACTTTTCAAGATGCATTGTGGGTAATTTTGAGGGCAGTACTTTTTTCTCAAAGTACTTTCGGACACCCCTACAAAATGGCGTGTCCACTATATAGGGCACTATGTATGGATTAGGGTGCACATTCTGACACAGCCTCAGTGTTGTATTCTTATTTACTTTCTGCTGTAGGTCACTGCACAGATTATTCTAAGAGTTGAATTTATGGTCTGCTGCTTTTACATGTTGCTGTAGCTTAAAGTTAAGTATAGTTCAGCTTCTCTAGAAGCACAGATGCCAATCAAACGCCATGCATCTAAGCCAGCTTTTCTCAAAGAGTGGTCCGCGAGCGCCCCCTGATGGTCTGCAAGGCAAACAACAGGACCATCCTAAATTTATTTGAATTAAGTGGAAACATTGTCACACTCAATTTTGTGTCTTATATCCAAAATAACTATGGAGCAGTGACTTAGGATAGGGTCACTTAAAAGAAGAAAAACTAAATTGACACATTTTACAATAAAAATATAGTAAAAGCTGCATTCTATGTCGTAAACATGTGAATGGTTTATGTTGGCAAAAAGTTGTCAGGTGATCTGTGAGTTTTGTTGTAAAACTGAAATGGTCCTTGGACTGATAAAGTTTGAGAAACACTGATCTAAGCTCTTCTCTGTTTCTGCAAATACTAGAATAGTTATGCAACCCTCGTGTTATTACAAAGGAAGTGGTTTTCAAATCCAAATGCTAATATTACCAGAACAAATCCTATGCAGAATGAGTATTTTTACAGTTCAGATGAAAGTTCACACACTAGAAAAGCAGCAATGTGGTGGCATTTGTTTCCAGAAAAGATTCAAGCTTTAAATTGGAGAAATTTCTGTCAGTTCTGTCAGTTGGAGGAACACCAAAGGTCCAAGCAGATGAAAACATGATAATGACCATGACTTGTTCAGGATTGAATGCAGAAGTTAATTCAGAATTTATCCACTAAAGAAGTGAATAAACAGGGTCCAAACCAAGTCATTTCCAAATCTTTGAAGCAGTTGTCACCACAAACTCTGACTTTCTCAGCTCTTCTGGGTCATAACAATGAAACGGGGTGTGTTACTGGTGATGTAGGGTGTGTTACTGGTGATGCGGGGTGTGTTACTGGTGATGTAGGGTGTGTTACTGGTTACATGTCATCTCCATGAGGATCACAGAGGACATTCCAGTCTGTAGCCACTTCCTCTCAGAGCATCTTCATCATCATCAGAGCAGGTTTTAATAGTCTTTCTAATGACAGCTTGTTGCTGAATGATGGGCTTGTAGGAGGAGGTGAGAAGAACCAGATGATGGTCAGACCTTCCTAAAGGTGGCAGAGGAGCTGTATGCATTTTTAATATTAGCATAAAATCAGTTTTTATTTTCTCTGGTGGAGCAGCTAATAAACTGTTGAAGCGTTGGTAGAGGAGCAGAGAGGGAGGTGGTGGTGACATCTCCAGAGATCACCATAAATGTGTTTGAAGCCTGGTAAAACTCGCAGGTCCATGTCTCTGTGCAGATCTTCTTTTTAACAGTGACATGTCCCGGATGACACCAACGCTGGTTAACCAGCACTGCAACTCCACCTCCCTTTAGTTTCCACTCAGGTGTTTATTAAGGTCTGCACGGACCGTCTGGAAGCCGTGTTCAGACACATTACAGTCTGGGATGTGTTCATGCAGCCATGTCTCAGTGAAGCACAGAAAACTGAACTCTCTGTATTTTTTCTGACACTTGGTTAGCACCTGGAACTCGTCAATTTTGTTAGCTAGGGATTGCATATTACCCATCACAACAGTTGGAAGAAACGGTTTAAATCGCCATCATTTTTTATCTTTGCTTCACTCCTGCCCTGAATCCTCTTCTCTTTTTTTTCAACCCCATTGGTATTTGAAGTGTTGTTTCACTGATAATTTTGAATTTGGAGAGCATTATCAGTAGTTCCTGGTGGTAAACAACTCTTGTTGCCATGGAGACTCCAATAACAATGAGATGAGATAGCAGAAAAAGAAGAAATGCAGAAAGACTCCTGTGTAGCACAGCTTGTCCCAGTGTGAAGTCTTCTAGAACAACCCAAATTCACAGCTGATGTCTTAAAAAAAGACGCATATATTACAAAAATCACAAAGAATTACGAGTTAACACAGAGCTACTACTGTTGCTGCCACATAGTGGCACATTCCAGAAAGAGAAAACCTAATATTGGGTATAAAGTAGTATAAAGTTCCTCTTCACAAACAGTGTGCTTTTCTGTGCTGATACTGGGGAAGCACCATTAGGGACAATGAGTGTCGGTACAAACAGGTTGATTCTGTGCTGGGTAGTAAGCTGGAACTTGTTAGAACAGTAGCAGAGCAACAATAAAAACCCTCTCCTCCCTTCTAACAAGATAGAAAAGTAGCTATAGCGAGGATGCAGGACTGAGACGTTCAGAACATCCTTTCTCATGGCCTTTTGATTTATGTGAAATAAAGCCAACGTTATGCTTGGCTTTCATTATGGGTGCTTAGTCGATCATTATGGGAGATTTCAGAAAAGTAACAGAATAAAGGCCATGCTAGCCATCAATAAGGAGACTAAACTTAATATTGGAGATATAAAGCTAAAGCTCTTTAGTTTTTTTTTTTACGAATATGTAAACCTTATGATTACTGACACAATCAATACAATAGATAGGCTATACATTGCTTACCATCTTTTATTAATGTAAATCTCTACCAGCTACTATAAAGGAAGATGTATCAATCCAGAGACATTTCAGACACAGGATGAATGTTTTTCTAAAAGCATTCAGCAAAGTATGTAGAGGCCTGAATATTTTTGCAGTCCTCCTGCAAGATAAGCTTGAAGCTGCAAATAAACAGAAAAATCACATTATTAGATAAAAGAAATGATATTTAAGTTCACTGATGCAAAAAATAAGTATTCAATTTTATTTATGTTGGCAAAAAGTAAGATTAAATATTACATCATCAATGACAGAAAAAAGACCAAACTCACACTTTGCTCAGCTCCTTCCAGTGTGGCGACCTGAAGCCGTTGTTACTGCAGAGGGATCATAGAAATGTTTAATTCATAGTGAGAAAACCACAAAGCCAGGATGGTTTTGAAGCCCAAACTTAAATCCTTATTCATATAATTGTTTTTAGTAAAAACTGTGGAAACATTTATATTTCTGTATATATTATGTCACCCAGAAGAGGGGAAGTCTTTCTCTGGTTTGTGGTTTGTTTAGTACAAAAACAACAGAAATTAATTTAATAAAACTTGGTTGGTTTGCTAATTTGGTCAATGATTTAAAAGATAAATCTAATTTAATCTTTAAATTAAGCATTAGTTTTTTGCTGGTGATAAAGTTCATCCTGCTATTTTTCTGGATTAGAATCAGATATTCTTCAGGACTCTTATACTAAGCAAAACAAGGAAAATAATCTGTATATTCTGGATGCAGTTTCCAGATTATGTTTTTATTACATGTACAGCATAAATTAACATAGAAAGTAGAGTATTACATCTGATACATAAAATAAGAATTAGCTTCATATTAGTTATTGCTGCTATGATGATTGAAAAAACACTTATATGTTTAAACACAAAAAGAAAAAAATATTGATTATAATATACAATGTACTGTAGTGGCTATAGCGGCCAAAAGAAGAGGAAGTTATGGAAAATATGGAATTTAAAATATAGAATATGAGTTGCAGTGGTCTGATAACAAACCCAAGAATATAAACAGAGTTAATCAGTCATGGAGTCAGGGAAATAAAACGGAGACATAAATGTATAAAAGTACATAAATGTATTTTTCACATGTAAAAACCAGCTGAAATCCTGAGTTTTCAGGCTTTACTGGGTCACACCTACAGACTCTTGTCCTGCCTTTCAACACAATGCAGAAGTTATAAATAATAACTTACACAAGATCACTGAGGAGTTTCAGCACACAGCTGATGTCATCAGTTATATCATCATCAGTCAAATCTGGAAACAAAACAACATAGTTTATTAAATAAAAACACAAGTTTGGTTATGACTGGTCAGGATGATAGCTTATAAATCTGTTTATAGGTTCATTATTAGCACATGATGGGCCACATTATAAACTTAAATACACAAATTACATGTGAATAACAGTGTAATGAAAATATTAAAGACCTAAAATAAGAATAAAAGAATGACAATAACACATCATGTCAAAAACCAAAAATAGCTTCTCTGAAATTAGTTTTCTAAAAAAAAGGAAGTAAGAACTCACTGTGACAGTCTGTCCCACAGATATTGAGAGAATTAGTGACGCCATTGCTGCAGATCAACCCATCACAGAGCTGGAAAATACCATACAGGATCCAGTCATTGTCATTCACTTCACTACTTTGTCTCAGCTGAAAGCCGCGTCGCTTCCGCATCAGGGGCTGAACAGTGCTCAGTTGGTTTTCCTTCTTAGACAATCCGATCCTGTCATCATGGGGAGCTCCCATCCTCTCTCTGCTGTCATGGCCTCCCCTCTCTTGGCTCAGCTTGTTCACTGTACTGGTGTTAAATTCAGACGCCAGCCCAGCATAACACACGACTGATTACAGACACAAACAAACACTCAGGTCATTTTTATACTATTACCCACATGATCTTTGACCTTTACTATGCACACACACAATGCCTGTCAAAGGTTTGGACACACTTTCCCATCAAATTCAATGGAAAAATGTGTCCAAACTTTTGACTGGTACTGTTTGTGTAAAAAGAATACTTACTCTTTGCCACCAAATTGTCTCCAGCTAGTCCTGACGCCTTCACCTTATCGTCCAGGTTGGTAACTGCCAGCATCAGCTGCTCCCTCAGTTCACATTTAGACACAATTCGAGCTCCAGCTGGACTGCAGCTCAGCATCGCCAATACAATCAGAACCAGTACTTTCATCCTGACAGCTGTTAGCTCCTGTGACTCTGGATACATTGGATATCATATTTATTGCACCTGTACTGATGAGTCACAGAGGAGGAGGATGAAGATCCCTCCCTGACTAGTAAAAGGTTTCCAATGTTGACATCAAATCTCAGTGTGTTTTAAATGGAAGAAAACTTATACCTGATCTAACTGAAAACATCTTTTCTCATTTACAGGTCACACCTGAGGTAGTAGAAAGGAGGCTGAAACCCTAGATAAATGAAAGATTCCCATCGTCCCACATCACAAAACAAAGATCTAAAAAAAAAGAGGCTCAGGTGTCAGTGCAGACAAAGTCTGGAATAAAAGTACAGCCTGTTTCCTTTAAGCAGTTAAATACAACAAAAGAAAGTACAATACAGAGAGCAGCTTTTAAAGCAAGATAAAACATAGTTTTTCAGTTTCATTGTGTTTATTTCACCACAGACACCGAAAAATTATCATCATATTTAATCAAATATGTTACCATATTTAAAATGCATTTACCATGGCTTATTAAATTTGGTCCATGTAATGGAAGATTTAGTTCTTTAGATTTTGTAAAGCCACTCAATTCATAGGCTACATCCATTTTCTACCGCTTCGTCCCTAACAGGGTCGCGGGGCGGCTGGAGCCCATCCCAGCTGTTAACGGGCGTGAGGCGGGGTACACCTGGACAGGTTGCCGGTCCATCACAGGGCAAACACACATAGACACACAACCACACACACTCACGCTGACACAGAGAGAACCCACGCTAACACGGAGAAAACCCACGCTAACACAGAGAGTACTTTACTTTACTTTACATTTTTAATGCGTGCCAAAGGACAAATTCTGGTCAAGAATAACTCCAAGGTTCCTCACAGTCCTTGTTGAGGAAGGAATCCCAGGAAAAGACACTTCTGCTTCTCTCATGACTTATGTCTTTTAGGGGGTCCTTGTTGGTGGCTCTGCTCTTGTCCCTGATTTTGAGGATGTCCCTGGTTGGGACACTTCTGCTCCTGTATCAGAGGACAGGGCTCATCCTCTGCTTCTGGTTCCTGTATCTGAGGACAGCGCTCCTCTTCTGGTTCCTGCCTCCTGGGGTGGTGACTGCCCATTGACACATGGTCCCCAGACCAGGTGTCCTGTCCCACTCAGCCTCAAGGTTGACCTCCTGAGCCAGAACTACAGAACTGTGGTCTCAAGGGCCTACGGGCTCCAGAGCCAGGACTCCTCTGTACGCGGTCTTGGGCCGGGCTCCTGTACAGTTTGCCAGAGTTGGACAGGCAACCTGTAAAGGTGTACTGTACCTGCCTCCACTCTCCTACTTGCTGGAATTAACTTCAGCTTCCTGTGACCCTGAATTGTACTAAAAGCCCATTTCTGCTATCCTATGTAAATAATTATGACTTTTTAAAACATTTGTTGTTGTCCTGTTATGCGTCTTTAAACGTCTGATATTGTGGACATGTCTAAATGTCTCCCTTGATGGATGGATGGTTGGTTGGATGGATGGATCCTGCCCAATGTTAAATTCCTTCTTAAGGCCCACCTCCATAAGTTGGTGTTTTACCCAGTATGAGTTTGCTTTAATGGCTGGTGTTGTTCTTATTGACTGCAATGGATTAACGACCTGTCCAGGGTAAACCTTGCCTTTCGCCTGAATTGCTGCTGGGATAGGCTCCAGCTACCCATGACCCTGAGTTGGATAAGCTGTTAAGAAAATGGATAGCTAGATGTTTTTATTTGAAATATTTGATATTTGTTAGTCAGGTATTTGTCATTTAGGTTGTTTTTCCTGAGCTTTCACAAAAATAGGAGGCATTGCTGTTTCTTTTATCTAAACACACTATTGATTTCTCAAGACATAAGAGTTAGGTGCTGATACAAGATTTATTTTTATATGTTTGTTTCAAATGAGGACACAACCACACTGTCCACACAAGACATCTGGTTTTCTTTCTGTACCTGATGATTTCCACTGAGGCTGGAACTCCAATGAAGCCTGATCACATTTCAGTCCCATGTTTATTTACTGTATTTCATATTCTACTCAGTTTCTTGCCTACTACTTTAAAAACACAAAGTCAAAAAGGACTTTTTTATGTACTCCTGCTGTATGAGGCAGGTCTGACACATTTGACAGCAAAAACATCCTACATATCTCCAGGTATCGGGATATAAAAAAAGGTCTGAATAAAAGGATATCATCTTATAGAAAAACCTGTTTGGCTCATATGAAGTGAATCCGAGCCAGTATGAGAACAGTCCTCTGAGACTGGAACAACTGGGAGGGGGGTGGGGGAAGGGATTGCTTTCTTGGGGCCTTGGGATGGCGCTCGGCCAGGCCTGGGAGGCCGGTGCCTGGTGGGGTTGTTGATTTCCATCCTGAATCTGTTTCCCCTGATAATAAATAATACATATAGCATTCTGTTCATTCATTCATTCAATCTGTGTGCATCAGTTAGCGTGTTAGTATGTAACCATACAGAAGAGGTCAAAAGTGTTAACAAAGGATCCACAACCGCGCCCAGTTCTGAAACCTCAAGAAAGAACAGGGAGCGGTCTGAAACCAGAGGATCCAGCAGACCTGCTGAGTACAGAGGCAGCACATGAACCCTGCAGGCCCAAGAATCACCCACAAGAAAGACCTCATCAGGAACCTGACAGAGTATTTCTAAGAGTGTTTCTGTTATTCAGAAAAGGTGTTAATCCATCTAAAACCTTTGCAACCTCACAAACTGTGGGTCATCTCTCACACAGAACACATTCGGTGCATTGCTCTTTGTGACGTGTCTGTGCAATGTGGAAGATGCAGAGCATGAAACCAGGCACAGGTGACTCAGCTGTACCTGGTTTGAGGTGAGGGAAAGTGGCGGATAAAGCCTTCAACAGTGAGTGTGGTGACAATGCCGACTCATGGAGCAACGCACTCACTCCGACAGCGATTTGGATTTATAGTCTATGGTTAAAATACAATTAAATAATGAAAATGTCAACTATAAATGAGACCAAAAACAATTGGAAAACTAATTTAATGCAATTTTTTACAGGTATACAAAAAATGTTTTGATTATACTTATGCATCTGAATGAAGTAACTGGAGCTTAGTGCGCACTTAGCCGGGTGGTGGGCAGGAAGTTTCAGGAAGTTTCTTCATGTTTATAAAAACATTTTCGAAGGCCTGAAAGTTTCAGTTTAGCGGCATACCTAGACTTTGCAGTAACTTCCTACTTTTTGAAGTAATCACGGGACATTGTAATAAATCAGACTGTGATAAATTACGTTTTTAGAAAGCAGGGGTCTGACGAACCACGCTGTTGTTTGGACCCTTCACTGTGCGTTACTAAGGAACCCACTGAAAGTATTTTAGAAGAAGTGTTTCCAGATCTTCACTTACAAGCCTGGGATTATCAAGTAGAGACAATGGAGCTGCTTCTGTTCTGCTGGCTTCTGCGAATGCTTTGATCCACAGACTGTGGACTTTAAAACTACACAAACACCCAAAACCAGGCACGATCAGAAGTCACAGAGGTCCTCGTTGAAAAGTGGTGTGTGGTGCTCCATGAGGGAGATATATACCCAGGAATCATCCAAGAAGTGGACACTGACTAAGCTCAGGTGAAAACCATGCATCAGGTGGGGTTAATCAGATTCTTCTGACCATTTAGAGATGACATACTGTGATTTAGATCAGAAAACATCCTGAGCCCCAGCCAGTCACAAAGAGACACGATGATTGATCCAACAGTGTGGAAAAGATTAGGCCTTCTTTTGAATCAGAGAGCACAGAACACATTTAAGTTTTCACTTTGATACTTTTAAATAGGTTTTAACTTTACAACATCAGATGTAAATATACATTTTCAGATTTTGTTTTGCAAACTTTTAAAATAAATAAAATGTTTGTCATTTTTACCTGTTTTTACTTTGTTAGTGCTTATGTCATTACCAACACAGTCTCATTTGAAAGCCAGTACATCACATTTACTGTTGGCAAGATGGCAAGAAAAACCAGCTGCTTACTGTCCCAGTTTGAT
>JBAMIG010016534.1:0-11577 GCA_037177335.1 Kiunga ballochi | reverse complement strand
TATATATATAGCATATTATCTCTCTCTCTAAAATATATATATATATATATATAATATATATATATATATATATATATATAAATATATCGTGATACTCTGTAGTTTCCATGCATAAATATTAACCACCTTTTCAGTGAGAATGATGGTAATAAAGCAAATGACCAGCTGCATCGTCATGATGGGGAGTATTGTGTGTATCGCATACGTCATATTTATGGTCATATTCATTAATAAAGTTAACCAGTTTTTAGAATAAACTGGTTTAGACCTTGAGTAACTGGATACCTTTTAAGCTGTTGGCAATAACAATATGCAATGTGCACTGCTTATGTTACACTCCAACCTGAACAAACCTGCTCAACAGTTTGATGTTGATGCCCACTGTTGCCTCCAACCTATAGAAAACTGTCCCTCCCACTCTGCCCAGTCTATGAGCTGGTCTAACATGGAGTGCTCTTACTCCTCTCGTGAGCTGAATGAGGAGGCGACTGGTTTCAGTGAAACCTCCATGAGGCAGAACAAAAATCCGGTATCTTAGGTCTGGATCACCGAGGCATCCTTAAACAACGGAGACTGCAGAACAATTCACAACTTCAGAGTCTACATTAACACGCAAATACGAGGAAACCTCGGATCCTCAGATGCTTGTGGTCTAATCCAGTTGCTGCAAACACTTATGAGTTTAGTTAAACATGAAGAGAGGAATAAACATAGCGTTACCATCACCCCAACCTGACATTTTGTCCCTAATACACTTTTTAGCCATTCAGTTGATAAACATCTTTCAGTAAACCTTTTTATGGTGATTGCTATTAAAATGAGCCAGTTTTGTCATTTCCCTATGGGTTAAATAGAGTACATTTCCTTTTCATTAATTTAGATGTTGTTGTTCTTTCATCCATGCTTGAGTGCTTCCTTTTTCCTTCCAACAATGTGATTTATGCTTTATTGATAAGGGCGCTTTTCTGAAAAAGCACCTGACAAAGAACATCTATTGTCTCTTCTTGCTGCACACAAAAGCTTTTCAGTTTCTCCCACCTGTTCATCATTTTCTCGTGAATCATGGTGCAAATCTAAGTGTTGATAAAGAAACAGATGTGGGTTTTATCTGCAGAGTTCTGGTCACTTTGGCAAATCCAGGTTAATACTTTTGTATTTACTCTAAATGTTTAATAATCCAGTGGTTAAACATTAAAAATCCAGGTAAATCTGGAAAAAAGTGCCATTTAAACGCTGTAATAGGTTAAAAGTTTTTATGCTTAATCACATTCATATGAGTTTTATGCTCAACATATATGGAACAAATACCAGGAAACCTTAAATGATAAATTAAGTCTTAGAACTACTTTTTAAAGAGTTTTCCTTTCAGATCTAATTCTAAGGAGTAAGAGCACTCTGAAGCATGCATCTCTCTGGCTTTTAATCATGCACGCTGGGTTGACTCATGTTTGAATTGGCTGAGTAAGCAAAGTCGCTTCGCCTTGCTTGAGTCATTGCCATACGTCAGGGATCTCAGACTCCGATGCTCTTCTTTTCATAAAGCGATCTGACCTGAGTCGAGTTGAGCGGGTGCAGAGATGTAAAAAAACAATACTTCATTCAAAGGTCAGGACTTAAATGTGTGGTATATGTCTAACGTAAAACTTGCAGAAATATTTAAAAACACGATGGTAAATAAAAACTGGGACTTGAATTTATTAATTAAAATAAGTAAATGACCAACATGAACAAATTAAATCCATTAGATTTCAAACAGTGTTAAATGTTAATGTGTTAATGTCCTGCTAACGATTACACCGCTAATGGCTGTGTCCCAGTGTGCACCCTGTGCCCTACATAGTGCCCTACATAGCCGACACGCCATTTTATAGGGCTTTCCCAATGTGGTGCACTACCTTTTTTCTCAAAGTACAATTACCCACAATGCATCTTGAAAAGGTGCGAGCATCGACGGTTACTGGACTGCTAATATAGACCACAATGCATTGCAGGCTGAAGCTTGTAGAAACTTTACAAATGTTGCTTTTATTTTCACAAAAACTAAAACGCAGCCAGACAGTAATGTCTTTTAATCAAGAATGTGGAGGAAAACGTGTAAAAGTTAGCCGGGTAACATGTTAGTCCTTTAATCCTAACTAAGCGGGAATGTTTCACTTTAGGTTTCTCTGTCAGTTTTTTATTAAAATGCAATAAAACGCATTATTGCAGACACCACTAGAGCTAGAGTTTACAAGCTTTGATTTAGTCCTCCATTAAAGTACATTTAAATAAAACGTGTTGCTTTTTGGGGCTAATATATGTTGAGATGAACTCAATATAAAGCCTGTAATTTATTTAAACCCACCCATAATAAAATCCAAACATTCAGACAGGATTTCACTTTATGGTGACAATAACTTGCTTACAATCCTGGATTCTATATGGTTTATACTTGGTACTTAATAGCAGTGTTTTTTTAAATATGAAAAGAAATGATCTACCATGAGAGACTTTGCATTTAGATTTTAGTGCAACATCACTTGTTGATCTCATTGCATGGTTTGTGTTGCCTGTTGGTTTATTTCTATGCGATTTCAGAAATGTTGTCTCTGGAGTTCAGGATCAATTCATAATAAGCTGACACAGAAGAAATGGTTAAAAGGCCTTTCCAACATGGCCTCCATTTACGGTGCTGTTAAGCAACCCTGGAAATGCAAAGAAAACGGTGAAGGGTTACTCAGAGTGCATGGTCTGCACCTCACTGCAAGCTGAAAGTTAACAGCGTCTCTTTCTGGCTCTGCTGTTGAACTCTGGTGCAGCAGCCCCACTTTGATTTGCATTGTTGGATTTTTCTGAAACTATCATGAAATGGAGTTAATTTTATCTAAAAAAAAAAAAGGATCTACCCAAACAAACAGCATTTTGAGTAACACTCTTAAGCTGCGGTCTTATATATAAACCCTTTCCTTTCTCTGTAATTTGCACTTGTGCTGACAGAATGAGGCTCCTGCAGGCCAGCCCTGCCTCATTTATAGGAGCAGGAGGGATGTCTAATGAAGCCAAGACGTCCAGGGTTGCATCCAATCAGCGAGCTTGTTAAGGCATTTCCTTGGGTTTTTGCAAATGCTCTCAAAGGGGACTGACGGGAGAGATGCCTCATTTGGACAGAGGATTTGTCTGCTGAACCTACCAGCAGTTCTGGCTCAGCTTTTCAGGAGATTTATGTCAAAGGTGCCCTGATAAATCACTTTTTTATTAGCCTGTCACTGTGAGTCAGCATGCTGTGATGGAGGCCACGTGGAGTCCCGTCCTCCCAGCTACTCTGCAGTGTTGCCAACACTTTTTATCCAGACACATTTATTCCATGGCTCTCAACCTCAGTTAAAATGGCATTTTGAAGGACAGAGTGATTTGTTAGTGATTTAAATTGTAGACTGCATTGTGGATGCCCTTATTTCAAACACTGGAATAAATGTCTGTATTTTAATAAACAGTGTGAGCGCTCTTTTCTGCAGCTCTTTTCCCTGTCCATTTTCACAGGAACGTTTTTTTTCCAGCTTGACGGACAGAAAACAGCATTTTTGCAGCAATGAGATGATTCCTTATCGCTGCTATTAACTTATTCAGCTCTGATCTCCAGCCTGGGAGCCTTGATGATTAACCAGAACCACAGACT
Organism: Kiunga ballochi; assembly: GCA_037177335.1. Classification (NCBI taxonomy): domain Eukaryota; kingdom Metazoa; phylum Chordata; class Actinopteri; order Atheriniformes; family Pseudomugilidae; genus Kiunga; species Kiunga ballochi. The sequence continues at coordinate 7,922 of JBAMIG010016534.1, read as the reverse complement.
TCTCTGTGATAAATAGTTCAGGCTTCATGATCACCTACAGTTTCCCAAAATAACAATGTTCTTTATTCAGATTACTGGGTGGATTTCATAAGATGTTATGTCAAAAAGCTGGAGCGATGATCCGTTGGCTTCTGCAGTTGTACCTGCTGCAGAGAAATATGGAAAATGGACATATCCAGCTCCTTATGTGCCTTCTGTTGGCTCTCTGATCAAATGCCTGATATTTTTATTAGTTCACATGAAAAATATCAACCGATAAGTTGGCGATAATCTTTATATTTACTATAATCTGCCGTTTGTGCTGGATGCAGTGATGGAAAACTGATATTTAAGTAGCTCTGGCATATCTGTAACACTAAACAAATAGTTTGGTCTTTTCAAATGTTTATTTTTTATGTCATCATAGCGCAAAGATGACAATTAAACAAATCTCTCACCAGGAGCAGCTGAGAGAAAATCCTCTGGTATTCCATCAAACAGTGTAAAGTTTTAACACGACTGTATCAAAGTACTGAAACGCATAGTTTTTTCATCCATATGCACTCTGAATGACCGCAGTCTAGCTTTGCACTTCTTCATACATGGAAGTGAAACCCAGGAAAGGGGGGAGGAAAACACAGGACAGCAGTTTACAGTAAACTGTGTCATGTGGTGGCTGACATCATTTTTCAGCACATTGTGCTTTGTCACACAGCCAGTGGATTTATATCAGGTGGAGGCACCGTCATGCCAGTTAAGGTGTATAAATAGTTTATGTCTAAGTGGTTGCTCTCAGGTTCGGGCTAATAAAACTGACCTTCTGTTGTGGTGATGGATCAGTCCTTCTGTAACTGAAGTCCTTCTGCTCGTATTAAAGTCCTTTTATTAATGCTACTGTCTTTCTGAAGCTCATCTTTTTCCCACACTGCTCTGAATCCTCATCACTCTGAGCTAATGAGGATGTTGAACGGTGCGGGTCAACAGAGGAGGATAGTGAGAGTCTGATCAGATTGATTTAAATGACTGGTGATATAAATGCTGCTGCTGTACCAGTACGATCCTATCATTTAATTCGGGTAAATAAATGGACCTTTTTCTGCTTCTCCTGTTTTCACTCGGGCCATTTACATGCAACACAGAGCCATCTCACTCTCTGTTGTATTTTCTTCCTGGGTAATTTAGAGCGTTCACCTCATGAATGCTATTGTGAGTCGTGCCGCAGCAGATTTCTGCCTGGTAATTCTCACGCCTGGGTTTTTTTTACCCAGCTCCACTTCTTCTGAATCCGCTTCATGGTCAGGCGTCTCCTCTCTTTTGGTTTCATACATCAAATTCTGTTCACATGGACGCAGCTTCTAAAAGTGACTGGTCTCTCCTGTGAGGTCATGGTAATTAAATAGTCTTTCTTTGTACCGCTGCATACTTTTTAAGTTAACAGAGTAAAAACAGAGTTGTGTCTTAATGAAGTCTTCCTCGTCTGTGAGTCACACTTTGGTTGAACACACATCACATAGATCCTTCATAGGGATTAAAACTCAGCTTCTTAATGTCCTTTGACATCAGTGGTGTTCTATTAGCAGAAATACTTCTGCTGCTTAATCCATTAGTCAGACAGCATTACGTTTAAAGTGATTTCCTTTTGCTTTGTGATATTACAGAGATAAAAACGTTCAGTGAAACATGTTTTTCTTGTTTTAAATCACTTTATGCAGGTTTTTTAGTGCAACTTTTTACAAGGCTTGTAGTGAAACTGATCATATTTAATGAAACGCTGTAGGCAGTCTCTGTGCACTCAGGCAAACTTTGGTACAACTACATACATACTGTACCATCATGTTATCTAAATAATGGTGCCAAAATGAGGGCAACATTATGCCACTTCTTATTTAGTAAGCAAAGCTGTTTTTCCACTGGCCTGAATAAAACTGGACAGTAAAAAACCTTATTGATCCAGTGTTTTTTTTTTTCCACCACATTTCAGCCATCTGTGGAAAGTTAGTCAGCTGTAAAGCGTACAGTTGCAACGTACTTTAAAACAAGCTGTCATGATATTTAAAGGATTAGTCATTAACATGTGTGGCATGCTAACACTGTAATGGGTTGGTTACCTGTTTCACTTCATGAATAACTCAGCAGTGCAGACGTTATTACATGTGAAACGACTGGTCTCATCCTCCTCCTTCCTGATTCACCTGCCCTCCCAATGCTGTGAACATGAGGGAAACGCTGCACATTTACTGATGTACTGCGGGTTTTTACACGCTCACCTGTCTGAAACCTCAAATGTTGCTGTTAAATTCATAATCCTGTTCAGGAACGAAATACATGACTCCTTCCAGGAGCTGAGTGACCTTTCTGAGCCGCTCACTGCCATCGACAGGCGAACTTTCTACTCATTTTACTGCTCCTTAAGTAGACGACAAGGACTAGCAGACAGCAATGACTTTATAGACAGTCTGAGTTATGGGTTTGTTAATTATCAGTGTTATTCTGCAGATCGCCCTCTGCTCGTTCACTTTTATGAGGATTTTTCTCCCAGCCTGTCCTCCTGTACATCCCTGAACCTATTAGCTGAGGGTTCAAGGTTGTTACCACTGTTGAGGCTGCACCAAATGGAGTTCGGCACAGAGGACATCGAGCGTCTCCGGCCTCATTAAAGCAAACATTGGATGTAACTGTAAATGTCAGGGTCTGATAAAAGCGGCGTACAGTTGCAAATGAGCCCAGGTGAATTTTTAATTCCGCTTAAATAGAAAAGTCCGCTCATAGTTCATCAGGATGATTTATGAAGGAGGAAGTCTTGATGGAAGTCTGTTCTCACTGCATTGTGCATAAAGTGTAATCTCGTCAGACTGGAGCTGCTGCTGGTTGAGATGTGTCTGAAAGTCATTTTCTTAGAACGCTGATATTTCAAACCCTCATGAAATGTTAAAAGGGGAACGAGGACATTCGGTAAGCTGGGTTTCTGAAAGCTTTGTGGTGAAATACAGCTCAGGAGGTGCAGTAAAAAGTGATTTTGTGATAACTTTTTTTTTATTCTACTCATAAAAAAGTAGCTGAACTTACTTTAATAAAACTTTCTCTTATATTTGAGCCTTTTGTTCTGTTAGCCTGTCAGCTAAGTGTGCCAGCTCTGAAACCCTCTGAGAGATGCTGCGTCATGTCATGTGTCGGATGAACTGAAGTTTCCTGAATGCTGCTGAGCTCAGGGTCACATATTTGTGTCACTCTGAATCATTGACCTGTAGAAGAAGCACTGCTGTCTGTGGACTATTTATTATTCAAAATAGCTTATGAGGAAATTATGCATAAATCCATTAAGTTAGAAAATGTTTAAATTTAATGTTAATAAAATAATGCATGGCAAAGCAACTTTAAATAACTGCATACAGGTTTACATTTTAACAGCACGGCTATTGCAAAGCCCCACTCTGCTGTCCATGGAAACCATCACATCTAGTGAGGCTGTTGGGGACCAGGAAGAAAAGGCTGAATGGTGTTGCTAGGTCCTTCAGGAACAGTTTCACAAGTGGCCAGGTTGACGTCACTCACTAATTTGCACATCAATATGTTTGAATAGTTTGTTCCTTCAGGGCTGCATAGGACCCTTGTCTGATTTTCACTGGTTTAGTTTCATTAAGTCCACACACCACCTATTTTCTTTCCTCCTTAAGACCTGCTGCAAACGCACAGAAATGTCCGATTTAACATTCAGCTCTTTAATGCAGGAGGTGTAAAGAAAAGCAGTTTATGTCAGGTGAAAATGCATTAAAAACCCTTTAATTTACATTTAAACACTTTGTTAGCATTGTTTGTTTATTGTAAATATTTGTTGGAAGCTGAAACTGATATGGATTATTGAGCATTTTAACAGTAAAAAAAAAAATTCACAATAAAATGAGAAAAGTTTTATTGAACTAACAAAGGCTGTGTCTGAGTTTTAATCTTTTACTTGTGTTTAGCTACATTCTCGTGCTTTTAAATGGTGGAACGCATCTTTCTCTCTTGATATGCTGCCGTTGTGATGACGGCTCTGATTTCCTTTGCAGATTCTCGTGACTTTTAATCTCCTGAGATGTGCTGAGGCTCCGTCCTTTCACAAGGTCGGCCATTTTCTGTTTTCTGCTGCATCAGATGTTAGTGGGAAGCTTAGCTTAGGCTGCCTGCTTGGCATACACAAAATCACTTCTTCCTCTCACTAATTCACACACCTCATTCTTTCTGTGCACAATGAAGAAAATACATTTTCCACAGCATGTAAAGGCAGCTGCTGACACGTGGAAAACTTGCAGCTGATGTCAGGTGATTTCATCTGTGTGTGTTTAGAGTTTACAGGAGGTCAGGACACAAGATGAATGTCAACATGGAGTATGAGACAATGCACTGGGCTTACGTCACACCCCTATACGTGTTCATAGTTATCTTGATAACTTTTCGTGTGTGTGTGTTTGTATATATATATAAAATCGGAGAGTGGCTTTGACATTTCATACAGATGCTTTGACATCTGAGTATCAGACAGGAGGGAGACCTTCTCAGCCTGAATAAAAACTGTTCTAAACACCAAGACAAAAGAGCTGCTGGTGGATTTCAGTCTATCTACCTCGTCAGCCAGTCTGCATTGAGGGGAGGAAATTGCGCCGACACAACATTCATGAATGGACAGAGTCGGACAGCTTAGGTCCTTTTGAAGTCTGTGACATGCTGCAGACGTTCCATCACCCTGTCATAACAAGTATACGTTTCTATGCTGTCTGCTGGGGGAGCAGCAGTACGGACAAGGAATGTAGACGTGTGGACAAACTGATGAAGATGCACGTTCTGTGCTGGGTAGGGAGCTGGACCCTGTTAGAAATGTGGTGCAACAGCAGATGAAGGCAAGCATCAGAGCATTGTGAATTATAATAAATGTACCCCTACATAACAACCTTATGAAGCAGCTGCAGTGAAAAGCTGATCTCTGTTCTGGACAGAGGTTCAGGAGATCCATTAGACTGAACGGTGACTAGATACTGGTATGAATTTCCTCCATTAGGATGAGTGAAATACATCTGTCTTTATAGGCAAAAGGTTCAGTCCTTTGGATATTAATAGGTACATCTGTTTAAACGTAATGCATTTAGTCATGTAGAAAGGGTTGAGATGATTTGCTGAAGTTCAAGGTGAGCACCATAATGTGGAAGTAATGGCTTTTCAGGGACTTTGAAGGTGGCGTTGATGTTGGCCTGAGTATCTCAGAAACTGCTGATTTATTGATATATTCATCTCTGATTTAACATCATGAAAACATCCCTTCTGTCTTAAATCAACAGTTCAGGCTGCTGCTGGTATTTTCTTTTGGACATGTAGTGCCAACTAGGCATCATTTGAACACCACAGCCTGTCTGAAGCATAGTTCACCATCACTTTATAACTGCAGTGTAGCACAGGGATCTCCAAATCCGGTCCTTGAAGCGGGTATTCCAGGCGTCCCTGCTGCAACACACCTGATTCTAATGAATGGCTCATTAAAAGACTTGTGCAGAAGTTGACAACAAACCTTGGGGATCCCTTCAATTTGAATCGGGTGTGTTTCAGTTGATATCTACAAGGCTCCAGCCCGCAAGGTTCGGATTTGCAGATTTTTGGTGTGTGCATTATCACACTACTAGTATACTTCCTGCAGGATAATGCACCATGTCACAAAGCTCAAATCATCTCCAACTGCTGTCTTGAACAAAATGGCTTCCACTGTAACCCGATCTCAGTCCAACAGAGCTGCTTTGGGATGTTGTGGAACTGGATAATCTCATCATGAATGTGCAGCAACGGTGATCCATCATGTCCGTAGGGAGCAAGATCTGTATGAAACATGTCCAACACCTTTGTTCAATCTGTAGCACCAACAATGCAAGCAGTTCTGAAGGCAAAGGGAGGTTTCACCCAGTACGAACAAGGTGGACCTGGTAGTGGTTGCGTAGTATATGACGGCCATTTGGGCTAAATTAAACTTCAGATATTCCTGGGACTCGCCGGAGTTTGGTAAGTCAGTCTCAGACTTATAAAACAAGCTGCTCAAGAGCGGCCTCCATTTCCTCCCACGCTTTCCGTTCTCATCTTCCTCGCTCCTCTCGATGTCATCCTCCTGAGATTACAGTGCAGCTAGTAGCTTCCACAGAAGTCTGCACTTGTTTTAATTGGGTCATTCCTGCTGTGTCGCTGTCCCCCGCTCAGATGGTGACAGGCATGTTAGGATTTGATTGGGAAGTTATCATGTTGTTGCTGGAAATACAGCAATTATGCCTGAGGGTGTTTCTGTGGTGATTACAGGCACAATTATGACTTCACTTAATGCACAATGAGTGCAAAACCTGACGTAAAATAGCTGTTCATTCTTTAGACTGACGGCTCAGGAAATGAGATGTTTTTCAAATAATTTACATTAAAACATTAACCGAGCTTTAAAAATATATTAAACGAGATGAACAAAAATCTGCTTTTCATGCAATTTTACATGAAAAAGGCCCGAATGGGTTTTAAAAGGCAGGTATACCTACTAAAACATGCCTTTGGCTTTGTGAGTGGTAGCAGGTTTATTGTCTGTACTCTTTTGACCTAAAACTGGTCTGGTATACCTTTAGCCAGCAGAGGACAGGTGTGTCCCTGTGTCAACACAAAGGTAAGCCCTCACACTGTGAGCTGCAGGCTGCATAAGCTCACCATGGTTCTGAAATAAACAGGTTAGTTTAGTATTTCTCACTGGTCTGTGGACACGTAGGGCAACAGAGGAAAAGCTTTTGTTAGTCTTTGCTAGAAGTTAAATAAGAAAAATTATCAAAATGTCGTCAATGTAATTATCTGTTGAACTACAGTAGTTTGATTTTCCCCAATGGGGAAAGTAAAACCATTAATTTAATGTTTCCTGTGATGACTTTGCGCTTCCACATCTCCTCTGGGATATGTGTGAAGGAAAAGCTGCTGCAGGTCTGACACCCAGCAGTTCATAGTGGCTGTAAGTGATTATAACGGGCTGCTTGTGGCCTTTAAGTTCATACAAAATGCTGATATATTTTAATATCAGGAATGTCTAGCTCTGGTCCATAAGGGCCACAATCCTGCAGGTTTTCCATGGTTCCAACTCGCCTAAATCCATCACTTTGCAGATTGGTTGTTGGATCCATTTAATGTAAGCAAGGTATGCTGGAGCAGCTATACATTGAAAGCCTACAGGAGTGACCCTTAAGAACCAAAAGAAAACAAAATTGTACTAAAGAAATTTAAATTTCATACTGTTTTCACGATGATGCCAAAATGAAGAAGCTGCTGCCTCTACGATACGGTGAACACACAGCTTTTTGCACAACGTAGGGCTTTGGATCTTTGGTGTTCTCCAGGGTAAAAAAGAACAAAATCAACTGTAATTTTAGCCGTTTTGCATCAGGCTAGCTGATCAGCTTTTCACTCTTTAAATATGTCTGGTCAGGTGATGAATTGGTTACCTCAGTGAGGTAAAAGGCCAGACTGTGATGATGTAATCTAGCTATATGTGATGCAAATGAATGGGTGTGTTACTTGTATAGTGTGTGAAATGAATCAAGCACCAGTAATGCTACCAGCAGTGCTGGTCCCATTCTGCTCGGAGCACAGTCAACGTTCAGGAATCATATAAACCCGTTCAGAAGGTGGACCTGATGAAAATCTATCAATCTGCTGCAGCAAGATAAATGTAGCTGCAGCTGCGTTGCAGTCTCGGTACTTTGAGTTTAAATTCCTTTGCTCTGTTTATTCTACAACTTTATGCTCTCAAACAGGCATATTTGTCATAACACACAAGTGAACACACAGCTTTATGCACAACTCATTTTTAATGTGATTTAGCTGTTTTTATTTTTTTCTATATCTGTAATGCTTTTACTGTTTCCATGTAAAGCACTTTGAATTGTCCTGTACATGAAAGGTGCTAT
>JBAMIG010016533.1:0-11581 GCA_037177335.1 Kiunga ballochi | reverse complement strand
GTGGAGCCTTTATCTTGGAGGTGTAAATTCCACAAGCAAATGGTGTATCTCAGTGTGGGATCTTTGGGGGTCGAGTTCGCTACACCACCCATCCATCCATTTTCTGCTACTTATCCGAGGTCGGGTCTGGGGGGGCAGCAGCTCAGGGAGGGAAGCCCAGACTTCCCTTTCCCCAGCTACATTCACCAGCTCATCTGGGGGGACCCCAAGGCATTCCCAGGCCAGTCACGAGATGTAATCAGTCCAGCGTGTCCTGGGTGTCCCCGAGGGCCTCCTCCCACAGGGACGTGCCCGGAACATCTCACCAGGGAGGCGTCCAGGAGGCATCCTAACCAGATGCCTGATGCCTCATCTGGCTCCTCTCAATGGGGAGGAGTAGCGGCTCTACTCTGAGTTCCTCCCGGATGGCCAAGAGGAGCCTATCACCCTATCTCTAAGGGAGACACCGGCCACCCTGCAGAGGAAGCCAACAGAACCAAATCATCTGCAAACAGCAGTGACCCAATCCTGAGGTCCCCAAAACTGGATTCCCTCAACACCTCGGCTGCCCTTAGAAATTCTGTCCATAAAGGTTATGAACAGAATCAGTGATAAAGGGCAGCCTTAGCGGACTCCAACCCTCATAGGAAACGAATCCGACTTACTGCGGACCAGGTTCTGACACCGGTCACACATGGGCACTCTTATGTTGGAACATGGTATTCGTTTAGGACAATCCATGCCGAGCACAGAAGTCAACACTGATGACTTGCTTTTTGCAAAAAGAAACTGCACTTTTATGGAAGTTCTCATCCTTTTCCCTCTGTGTTTTACGTTGGCACAACCTGAAAAGATAAAGGGAAGTTCTTTCTAAACAAAAGGGATAATTTATTCTAGCTGTAGCATGCATGTTTCTTCCTATATTATTGTATATACAAATTAGTTTGTGTTAGGTTTTACACAAAGTTCTTCAAAAGTATATTTTTTCACTCTTATTACTGAAATCTAGCAATAAAACAAGTAGCCTATTTATCACTGTTTTGCATCGATGCAGTCCTGTGTTTTTAGTTTCCTGTTTGAATATTTTACATTTCACTTTTAACAACCTTTTATTGTTGGAGCCACATGATACATTTGAGTTTTCATCTTGTGTTTGTTTTTCCTTCAATAAGTCCAAGCAGTTTTCTGTAAAGTCATCATCTTTCCATGGTTTAAAATTGCTGATCAGTCAGGGGGAAAAAAAAGCAAAACAGGCGTCTATTCTTTATTATGTCTATAAGCTTGACCTTATCGGACAGTAGTCCTTGCTAGCTTCCAAGCGCAAACACAACAATGGAGTCCAGAAAAACCTACAGGAAGACAATCACGTCGCCTTTTGGAGCACGCCGATGTGACAGAAATGTGTAAGTACATGCATAACTAGGATAAGCAAATAAAAAATTATATAGGCCTACATGTTTGCATGTTTACACGCAGTGTACCCTCGTGTTAATTTTAGCATAGCATACATAGCTAACTTCAATTTTTGACTATCTTGATTCATAACTTTTCAGAGATGTTAGTCATTGATCATTAATAAATTAATTGTGTATAAGTGTTAATTCTATTCAAAATGTTGCTCATGGTTTTAAACAAATTTGATCTGTTGACTTCTATTCACCGAGACGTGTTTTTGGGGTCTTCTGCTCAATCGACTATATTGTTTGATTTTTTTGGGACTCAAATACAGTTTTTCAGAAACTGCTAAATTATTTTACTAAATAAATTGTAAAATGGAAACATGTCATTGTTTTAAAGGATTAATAATTTCTTTTGCTTCAAAATGCAACAGCAACTGCAAGTACATCTTGTCCAGCCAGAGAGCAAATAATAAGCCGGGTAACCAGTCAGTGGATGACGACACAGGTAATTTAATGTTAGTTTGCATGATTATACTCGCAAAATGAACATGTTACAACTCACCACCTATATGGACATAGACCACACTACATGAACTAACCATGAATAGTATTTTTCATGATACAATATAAGTATACCACAAGTAGCACTAACTTAGCTGCCTTGGAAATATTAAGAGGACATTTATAGAGCCTATAAAGCTTTACTTCAGGTAAAGCTTAATTGAAGCTTTTTAAAAGTTTCATAATTCTAGTGTTATGTAAACGGAGACAAAGTAATTTGGTGCAATTGTGTAAATAAGCTGTCATGTTCATTTCATTAGATACTGTGTATCACTTTGAACTACAGTATAAAGTTTGCATGAGTATTATTAGTAATAATTCTTTGTGGATTTTTTCCCCAGTATTAACCCCTGAAGAGGCGATTAGAGGATATCAAGATGTGTTAAAGACTGTGAAAGAAGGAGAGATGACTGCCTACAGGAAGATCGGTGTAGACGAGTAAACAATTGCTGACTGTGAATGAGGAAACCTTTCAGGAGCTCCGGGCCACCATGAGCAAAAACGAGACTAGCCTCTTTCAGTGCACGATGAAAAGCAAAAAATTGAAAGCCATAGGTTCAATGAAAAGGTGGACCTAATAAAAATATACTCTAGAAAAAATTGATATGTTTTGTTAAGTTTGTTAAAGATTGGGTTATATTACAGTATATGTAATATTCTGTAGAAGTTTTATTCTTGTGCTGATCCTGTTTTTGAGAGTTTAAAAAAAAGTTGTGCATTGTTGCAATCAGTTATTTTACAACTGTTTAATTAAAAAATGTATCTGTACATTTCATCTTTGTTCATTTAAGCAAACAAAAAATATAAATACATGGTGGTCTGATGCAAGCATGAATTTCATTGTTTAGCAGTAGAATAATATTTATTATGTGGTCACTTAATAATTCTAATGCCAACTGGCATGCATTTTTAAAAAAAACAATACGCAGACATAGTTCAGCAAGTTCAATCAGTCATAACACTTTGTTACAGGCATCACCATAGCTACATGTCACGATGTCAAGACTCCACGTTGTGTATATAAACCGTATGATTCACAGGTCCACATTGCTTAACCCTTCCACATTATTGTGAACAATAAGTTGCTCATTTACCCTAAGAGCATCCACTTTACTTAGGGGGCCAAAAAAGGCTTAGGTACTCATTAGTTAATGGTAAAGGTAGGTAATCATGAATGAATCATTAGTCACTAAACAGGTTTGTTGTCTTATTATGAATAACTAATCATTACATATTCATTCACTAATCAATAGGTAATCAATCAATCTCATGAAGACGGGATGCAACGCTTAGGTAATCATTAAATAACTATTAGTTCCTGATTCGTTCCTCAGTAGTTTCCGAGTAGCTAAGCAAATTTTGTGGCCCTTATTGTAAAGTGTTACCAATTAAATATCATAAATTAGACCTGTTACCTCACCTCTCTCCCAATGTCAGCTTGGACTGGCTCCAGCAATTCAGGGAATATGCGGTAGAAAATGGATGGATGGAAGGATGGGAGGCAAATAGAGATCAAAATGAGCTGTTACACATTTTCACAATTTAAACACTGCTTGGTATTAGAAAGTTAAAGAAATGTATGTTTTTAAACTTCTTTTTTTTGTGTTTGATCACCATTCTTATATTTTCACCACCATTTATTTCAGATTATTTATAATATTTAACTGGTTTCTTGTTCATATATTATATCAGGATATGTGCTTGAACTAAAATCAGGTAATATCCATTAGATTAATTTGTTCCCTACATGAGCAAAGTTTGTAAAAAGAAACCGACTTGAGACCAAACAATTAAATTTTTCTTTTCTTTTATGTGTATCTCCAGACAAAATAAATTTCATTACAGTATAAGAGAATGGTTTTATATTAAATATGAGCTACTGATGGTCCAGACTCTCACTTTCAATTACACCTTTATATCAGGCTAGTATATAAACCACCCCATATATTTGGTTGTCTGCAGGGGATGATGAGATGAAATAGCCAAGAGTTGTATAATTTAATTTGTTTTTCAATAAAGGATCAAATGTTTATTCAGTGAAAACAACATTATTTTCTTTCCAACTTGAGAGCAACTAAATTAAAAAGATATGCTGAATGTTCTGCAGTATATGCACAAAAAATACAAAATCAGATATCTGGTAGGTTTCATTTCCCAAACAAATTCCTTATTAGTGTAGACCAAATGTGTTTTTTGTCACTCATGTTCACATCTTTACCATACGTATGGCTCTCCATGGAAATGGGGACGAGTAAGTACCGATGATGTTGGATGGGACTAATTGGAGAGGTTATAGACGGAGATGACTCACAACCAGCTAAAAAAATGAAACATTGTTTTGAAAGTTCTTATACGCATTTTCAAAATCCGACAAACGAGGAACATTTGACCTTATTGCTGAAGTAAAGATTGAGTCTGTGGAGCTGGGTGCTCATTAAAAACCCTTCTGTCACCATATTCAGGACAGTCGGTGGCACAATAAACAAGTCTGGGACATAAAGGTGACAAATGGGGAAAAAAAGACCTTTTATGTAGTTTTTTTTCTTTTTCTAATAAATACAGTTTCTCTTCATCTCACCGTTAACTTTATCTTTGTCAGGCCAGATTTTCCGTATGCTCTAAGATCCCGGGTGACAATGGGATTCCTTTCAGTTCCTGCTGAGGTATTGCTGCCATGTCCCATGTCTGTAAATTTACTGTTGCTGAAAATGTTTTCTGTTTAAAGTTTTCTTTATTTACACATTTATAAACCAGTATTTCTATGAAGGTTTATTAAGTCAAGAACTTGTGATATTACAATGCAAGTTCAACCATCCATCCATTTTCTACCGCTTTGTCCCTAACGGGGTTGTGGGGGCTTATCCCAGATGCCAACGGGTAAGGGGCGAGGTACACCTTGGACAGGTCGCCAGTCCATCGCAGGGCCAACACACAGAGACGAACAACCATACACACTCACACTCACTCCTATGGGCAATTTAGAGTCTCCAATCAGTCTATCCCCAAGGTGCATGTCTTTGGACTGTGGGAGGAAGCCGGAGTACCCGGAGAGAACCCACGCTAACATGGGGAGAACCCACGCTAACACTGGGAGAACATGCAAACACCACACAGAAACGTTCCCGGTTGGACCTCCCCTATAGCAGAGGCTCGAACCGGCAACCTTCTTGCTGTAAGGACACTGTGCTAACCAACTGCGCCACCGTGCACACATATTTATAATTCTGTCTCATCTCTGCAACTTAAATGCAACTTTAATAAATCGAACGCTTCTTAATATTATGAACATACATATATAGTCAGTTTTACCTCCTTATTTCTGATAATAGACATGCAAAAATGTTCAGAAGAAATATGACTTTAATAATACCTTACTATAGATAATAGCAAAATGCTATAGACACGTTTAGCCTGCTAAATGTGTTGCATCTGCTGTCCAAAATCACAAATGTTTCTTTACAGCAAAAAAATGAAAAAAAATTGCATGAAATCACTAACAGATAAAACATTCAGAGCAGTTTGTAAATGTTAAACAAATTCTGAGATAAAAACTTGTTCTTCTGGTTTATAAATCCACTGACTGCATTACCAAGAAGCATCCTCCAACTATTTATGGAGCTATATGATGCTTTTAAATCTGTCCTTTTAACGTGTAAATCATTAGTTTATTGTCTGTATAAAGTAGAACCACAACGCTTTGGTCTGAATTCCTGGTGAACACACTTCTCCCATAGGGGCTTCAACATCCTATTAGACTCTTATGTTTATTGTTTAAAAAGGTCAACTTCAAAGCAGAAATATACATATTTACATCCTCATAAGAAACGCTTTTAGGTTTAGTGGGTCATGGTTACCATTATCACAACTGTGGGAGGAAAAATTCTCCTAAAAGTCACCAGTTTAAAATTAACCTCAAAATTTGCTATAATTAGAGTGTGTGTGCAATTGACTGACAGGTATGACAACAAGAAGGAAGACTGTAGCGCAACTAATGACGTGACTTAGCATTAGCCAAGTTTTTTACCTCTCATTAGCACTAAGTTAGCTTGGTTAGCTACAGGCAGCTCAGAGGTTTATCCCTTCTTCTCTCAGCTTCATCTCTTTGGCCCTTTTTGTGTTTTTTCAGAGTGATGACACACACAATGGTGCCACCCTTCATTTTAGTTTTCCAGTAACCTACAAGTGATGTCATGGAGCCTCTGTCCATCTTTTTATATGCAGTTTATTCTCTTAACCCATGCTGTCAGTTTCAAACACCTGCTCTAAATGAGCTATCATACAATCGTGTTGGTATACCCAGTCTGAACTCATTTACAGTAAATATAAAAAAGACACCAACCATTGAACCCTGAAATCTCCATGGAAATGGAAAAATTGGTGCCAACTTTTTTTCACAGGCTGAATTACAGCCTTCTACTGAGGCAATGTAAGTGCATCTGAGACCTCCCACTGTGACACTTAGCATATGATTGCTAACATAGTCCTTGTGCAAGTTAAATGCATGGTAGCCTATCTATAGTTGATTTGATTACAATCTTTAATAGGATTACATTATATTAGTAGTTGTAACCTTTCCACACCCAAGTGCATCAGGGTCCAAATGAAAACAAACTATTAGGCATTCCAGTAAATTTCTTGATTTTTCCAAATGTTGCTGTAGGCTCACCTTAACCTTTGTTTTAACAATCAATTAGAAGAGGGGCGGAACAAAGGTTCACAGTGACCGCCATCATGTCTGTGGAGAAGCATTCAGGGACCAGTGACTAGGACCACATAGTGATCGAGGACATTCCTGGAATGAACTTGATCTAATCTGGTTCTAACCCTATAAACCTTCCCAGAAATATGTATGCTGGAGATGACCTGAACAAAACCTAAACCATATGTTCACATATATGTTTAACTTATTAGCTATTTAACAACGGAAAATACTAATTTACTATTTAATCTTAGCTGACATAAACCAGAATATCTGCTTTTTGGAATATCTCCCATGTCTGCTGCAAATGCTGAAAGAAAAAAAATGTGGACACTGATTGGGAAGACCTTTCAGAGGGAACTGTATTGCAACAACATATCACTGTCTTTTTAACCTGCAGTTTTTTTTATTTACAATTCACAAAGTAACTTTTGCACATGTAAATACACAAAACAAAAGACCTACAAGATTTTAAAGATACAAGACTTTGCTTCTCTTTAATTCATAAACATTTACACGTGACACCCAGTTAGTTGTTAAGAGATACTTTTGCGAGTAAAAACACAAAATCTAACGGTATACCTTGCAGCTGGTTCTCACTGTGCTGCCATATAGAGACAGAAATGCTGACATTAAGAGAAGTAGTGACGATGTCTCTGTGACATATTAACATCAACCAAACTTGGTGTGACATCTTTTGAATTTTTCATCCAGTTCCTGCATTTCTCAGGCTCAGCTTCTCTAAGATGTCTAAAATGTACACAAAGCTTCAAGTCAACTTCTGTGTGCTCGCATAGGACAGGAGAAGCAGTTAGTCGGAGGTCACACCAGAGTCCAACATCAGCATCAGGGGGTTTGTTTTGTTAATTAACCAGTTGGTGCATGACGGAGGCACTCGCTGCCTCATTTCTACTGTGCACCTGCTTGTTGTTTTACACAGTTTATTTAAGTGCCACACTATGATGCAATGGGTTTGGTCTTTTGGGAGGACAAACATTTGTTCTGCCATCAGCGTCTTAAAAAGGGCGGCTGTGGCGCATGTAGTAGAGCGGGTCAATTTGTAACCAGTGAGTTAGTGGTTCAAGTCCCGGCTCTGGCGTCCACATGCCGAAGTGTCCTTGAGCAACACACTGAACCCCCAGTTGCTCCTGGTGCTGCGTCACCGGTGTGCGAATGGGTGAATATGTTAAAGCGCTTTGAGTACACTGATGTGTAGAAAAGCGCTATACAAGTACAAGACCATTTAATAATTGCAGACAAGTTTATTCAAAAATGTTTATCTGGACAAACTTGTTCCCACACTTAGTACATTTCATAGAGAAAAAAAGTGAATTGTTAGTTTTGTATCTAATTTTACTAGAACAAATATATGGTAAAAACAAAATATTCATATAAACAAGTCGCATCCATTGATCAAATTTAATAAAGATTTGACAAATTTATGTGTGAGAAAAATGTAGCATGGAGATGTTGGATGATTCTCCAGGTATCTGATGGAGTGGCTTCTCCTGTGTGGTGGACAGGTCCTCAACAACAATATGAATTTAACTGAAACTTTGTGTCTTTGGTTACCAGATGAGCTGACAGTGACTTAAAAGGATGGTGCCATTAACTCTTTTGAACATGTTGATGTATCAGATTCTAGATTTGGTCTCATTTTTAATGCAGAATAAAACATGTCAGTCAAAATTTGAGCTAAATAAATGCATACAAATAAATGCATGCAACTTCCCAAGTTTCGTCACGATTGATTTAGATGAGAAATTTGCACCATAATGGTATATGGACTTTGGGGGGGCAAATTTGAGGTCAGTCTTGCCCAAAAACACTGGCCTGTAATCATGGAAGCCTGGAATCAATCTCACACACTAGTAAGGGTGCAGATCTTGCTTTTGGGCAACCTCTAAACAACTTTAGACTGATATAAATGAAAGATTTTTAGTTCACTTTGAAGCTGTGATGTCTTTGCCACTTTTGAATTTCCATTTAAAGCATCGTGAGCTGTGCTTCACAGGGACACGGCCTGGAAACTGCTTTTTTTATGTTTTTGCAGTTGCTGGAAATATAAAGATGTCTTTTCCTGACCTGACTGAACGATAACTGTGATTCATTCAGAGGTGTAAAGTTTTAATTCAATGTGAGAGTCCAGATCTGTTCTTGATAACAGGGAAATGCTCTGTCACACAAATGCCATCATAGAATAGAGCAAAGTTTCCCCTGCTCATTAAAATTATACCCTATTTTTTACAACTATGCACACGCGCGCACACATACACACACACACACACAAAACAGAGAGATGACTTCTACAATGCTGCCATTGCTTTCCAATACTGATATGTATCAGCTGGACTTGAGTGACACCTCACTTAACACATGCAGATAACAATGCCTCTGAGACAAAATCACAGAAAAAATAGCATGATTTGCATGATTCAATAATTTTTATGAAATATCAGATGAAATATCACTCCAATCATTCTCCTATTTTTTAAAAAAATAAACCAAGTAGTGGTGAGATCTGACATATAACAATCACTTAAATGTAGTGTGGTGTACTTCAGAAAAATCGGTTCCATTTCTCTGTAGGTTGCCTCAGGTCCAGTTCTCCATCTATTCATCCATTGTCTACCGCTTATTCCCTGAACATGATAACGGGAGGGGGGGTCTGGAGCCAATACCAGCTGATATTGGGTAAAAGGATGGGTACACCCTGAACAGGTCACCAGTTCATCACAGGTCAAACACACAGACAAGCAACCATGCACACCTATGGGCAATTTAGAGTCTCCAATCAGCCTATTCCCAGGGTGCATGTCTTTGGACTGTGGGAGGAAGCCGGAGTACCCAGAGAGAACCCATGCTAACACGGGGAAAACATGTTATCTCCACACAGAAAGGTTCCTGGTTGAACCCCGGCCGAGGCTCAAACCCGCAACCTTCTTCCTGTGAGGCCACAGTGCTAACCAACTGTGCCACCGTGCAGCCCCAAGTTTTCCTGTCTCTTAATTCACGCTACAACATTTCTACCTGAAAACTGTAATGCTGCAATATGAATATACTGCTCCAACATAATATTAGGGCAACACACATTGGATTGAATGAAAGCCATCAAGTTTTTTGTAGATGTGTTCAGACAGAAGTAATTCTGCAATAAAAAAAAAGAACACAAGAACTTGCCCTTTAAATGTAACCAAATGGTTCTTAAGAACATGAGCAATAGCTCACGATGAGTCTTTTGTCTAATAAAGCCAAGACTGAACTCAGGTGGAGCTTTACATTCAGAAAGAAATAAAAAGTTACTTCATGGTATGTCAAATTCACTTCCTCATTTGGAAACTGAAAGAAATCTATTTTGCCTCAGGTGAATAAAAATGATCCAACACATGTTGCATTAGGCGTCTGTGATTTGCAGCCAGCTTCTCTAAAACAGAAACGATGAGTTATAGGAGAAAGCATCCAGATTAATGCATGTTGTGCATGATAAGTTGGAACAGTTATTCCACTATGAGATATATTTACTGAGTTCTGCAGAGTATGTGCTCCTGTGTAATAAATATGGACCATCCAGTCATGTGCATGTTCAACATCCACAATTAACAAGGAAAAATAATAGTAACTTTCACCAAAGATTTGATGCTTTGAATGGACTATTTTTTATGCAATAAAGAAGGAAGTGAATGTATAGATTGTCCAACACTCTGGTGTGTTTTATGGTATATTGCAGAGTAACACCATCCAATTATCCTTAACTCTCGCCTCCTGGCTGGCGCAGTTCAAGAAGTGGAGTTTATATCTTTTAATCTAGAGATTGCTGGTCTCATAAGATTAGGTTGGCCAGGTAGTCGCTCACTTTGAAATATGAAGAAATGGTTTATCGGGTGATATTCCCTGAATTAGACATTTCATCTTGCCAATTAGAAATATTGGATCATGAAGAATAGAGAGTCGGATGTATGGTCATGAGTATCTCAGCCATTTTCCCAGTCAGACCTTTATGTTATCCCCTTATCAATTTGTTATGGGTGTGCCTGCTGGGATATTGTATAATCCCTCTTATTCAGTAGGGAGAAAAAACTAACTAAAGTATCAATCATACTGATAGAGGAAGATTTTTACTTCATTTTGTGACATTATTGCTTTTATGTGTTTCCATCAGCACATCCAGCGGCAGCCATCACACCAGCATTTAATGTATTGTTTTGTGCAGCGATGTTGCGTGACAGATGGACCTTTAGTTCTTTTTTGTTTTCTTCTTTTGTTTTACTGTCTGCAGTTATATTTCTCCAGATCACTCTGAGGGTGACCTTTATTCCAACACGGTTCCTTCACTTTGGTTATTTTTTTCCTATTAGATTTTCTGTCTCCTGTTGTCATTTACTCTTTTTGTGACACTTTTTATTATTTATTCCACTTTGCATTATAAACAAGAGTATGGAGCATTCACAGTATAGCTCAGTTTGTTCTTATATTGATTATTGCATTGTACACATAACTTTAAACTCCTTTAAATACATCCCTTTTAATGAAACAGCTTTGCCATAAGGTTATGATTTCTGTGGCCAACTAACTGTACTTTCGTAAAGCATTTTCTGCTTTATCAGAAAACAGCTTACGCACATTAACAGTATGAATAGAAAATAGCTGCATATTGTAAAGAGGACTCATTGCGGGTGTTGTGAATGGATAGTGAGGCTGCCCAGCAGCCTTCAAAGTCAATGTGAAATCATTATGGGAAGATGCCTGCAATTATTGCTTTCTCCTTTCACAGGGCCTTCAGCTCGAGAGACAAAAAAAAGCAGGAATGGAGATATACCGTTAAAAGGACAGAAATGGTAACACACAGGCTGTTTCTCAATTTGGAGACTGCATACTTCAAAGTACGCAGACCACGTAGTCCGCAAAGTGTCCTTCACAGTCTCCGCGCTTGAAAGTGCTCCTT
>JBAMIG010016532.1:0-11589 GCA_037177335.1 Kiunga ballochi | reverse complement strand
TATTTCCTCTCTTTGCTTTTATTCTGAAAATAACTGCATAAAAGTACTTCCATCTATCCATCCATCCATCCATCCATTCATCCATCCATCCATTTTCTGCTCATCTGGGGGGACCCCGAGGCATTCCCAGCCGTTCCATAAAAGTACTTCCACAATCCAATAATCACTTTAAAGTTACTGATTACTTAATGAATTGTAAGAAGTATCTCAACATCTTTTATTTTTTGGTGGGGGTGAACTAGGCGGATAAAATGCTTGCTCTATTTGACGACCATCTTTTTCCCACAAATAAAAAAAAAAAACTGTTGAAGCTGTAAAGTCAGCATTTACTATTTGGTTTGATATAATAATAAACATTAAAGACAGATGCCCTTTTTCTGTTTGTTTTCATATTTTTAAATAAATGTTGTCTCAGCAAATAGTTATTCTGAAATTTTAATTCCATTTGATGAAAACCATTTATACTTTTGTTTTCTTTTAGCTTTCTTGGCTGTGGCTGTTTCATCACTTGACACATATTAATATCAGACATACTACTACTACTACTAATAAAAATAAATAAAGATCAAATGTTATTTTCACTGTGGAACTGTATCTTGTAGTTTGTAATTTAACAATTGTTGACATGTCTAAATTAATGAAGGTTAACTGAATAACTACGCTGTTCTCATAAATGATAACTTATGAGAATAACAGCGAAAACAACCTTCTGATGGGTACGGCCAGTATTAGATGTTTAATACAAAACTACGCTTGTGGGAATTTTTGTTTCTGTCATTAACATTGGTCAGCTTTTTTTTTTAATTGATTTTCTCCCTCTCTCCAATAATCTTAATTGGTATAATTTGTTTAAATGTGTTTTTGCATGCATACAACAGAGTTGTGCATTGTTATTAAAACAATGTTTATTATCTCTTCTCTGGGTTTGTGCAGTCAAAACAAAAGTAATAACTGCTCATTAACATTTATTGTATATTAACCACAGGAGTAATTGAGTCCTTTTTTTAAAGAGGGAGAAGCATTCATATTCTTCCTGGCCTCTGGAATAATCTATAATTAAAAATTGGAGTTTAAACCGCTTCATTCCTCTCAGGACATTCTGTTTTTATAAAACATTGAGGTACATTTGGTTGTTATGAGTGCAGGATATAGGATAGTACTGTTTTAATGAATTATTTACCAAACATTTAAATGGATAGCCAACACTATCATTACTAAGCTCTTAGGGAACTACACTTTTTACCCATAATTCACAGTTTTCTAATGTTAGTTTAAGGAGGTTTAGATATTTAATCTATATTCGTCTTCATGCTGAATGAGACTGGTCCATGTTGATTTAACATTATTCCATAAATAAATTAAACACATTTTGAGGGAACTCTCCATTAAAGCATTGTTGACAGATCAAAGTGAGATTGTTAAACGGACTTCAAAGCATGAGTTTAATTCTCTAGCCAAGATCATTTGACCTGCTAAAAAGGGACATGAGAGACCATAAATACGTTTTTTTGTTTTTGTTTTTATGGTTCCACAGTCTAATGATGAAAGAAAATCTATATTTACTGCACTTTACTGGTCTCCTTCAACAAAATCGAAAGGACACAAGTCGCACACAGTACCAATGCATGCTGGGAGACTGCGCCTCTATAGTTTCAGTCAATGATACTACATGATACCATCTGGCGATAGGCCTCTCAGGACCTCCTACGACTGAAACACAATCTCATTCACACATGCACAGGATGTGGTTGTGGGTCTGAAAAATACTTTCTCTTGACTCTACACCTATTTACCAACCACCTTGCAACTCAATACAACAATAATTACATTATGTTGCCATCAAACGGTAAGGCCAACTGGACTAGGACTGGTTATGCCAAATTATTAACACTTTATGATCATTTCTGAAACATCAGTTATGATCATTTATTTGTTTGTTTCAGCCTGTTTGCATTTGTTCATATTTAGCTTAACATACAAACACATGCATCTATACCATATTTACTACAGTTGAATTCTTTAAGCTGTTTTCATTCATGTACTTCTAAAATCTGAAATTTCTACTGAAAGGTATCCCTGAAGACTTTCTTTACTCTGAAGAAATCTGGATTTTTAACCATAGCACTATTTGACAAAATCATCATCCATTTACACCAGAGACAATGTCTGTGCAGTGATTGAATCTATCTGTGCTTCTATTATAATAAATTAAGGTTGGAAATGGCAGAATGACATGCAGTTTTGGTTCAGGATTGTTGGCTATGAGTTGCTGTGCAAGAACCATTTCTAATATCTGCTCTTTGTTGTGCTGATAGCACTGCAGCTGCATGAATATGAGCTTCCAAGCCTGCCTGCTCCGTCTCAATTACAAGAATGCATGGCTCAGACACAGTGGGCAGGCATATCCTGGAGGCAGTATTGGTAAAAGCCTTATTTTTCTTTTTTTTTTCTTATAATGTTGCTCAGGTTGGCCTTAAAAGCTTTATTTGCTGCTTTGTTGGCAGTGTTCTGAAGTAAAAAATTACTTGGCTTGCTTTTGTGGGTGTATGATATCTCAAACACAGAAAAAAAAATGATTGCAAAAGTATACATATATATATATATTTATGTATATATATATGTGTGTGTGTGTGTGTGTGTGTAAACTAGATGTTTACATCCAATGCTGCTTTGTAGTTTCCGACTCTCTTTAGTATCCCTACACCCTAAATTCTAACTCAGTTAATTTCTAATCTGCAAACCAAGGAATTTCAATACTAAACACATATATATTGTCATATCATGAATCATACCTTCATATTTTTATAGCAGTCTAAAAGTACTACAAATCATTCACAATTATTCAACTGTGCACCTCAACTATGAAGCACACACGAGGTAATGATCAGCTAAATTTCTCCAGAATTTAATCATTCTAATTTCAGTGGTATATAATGTTAAGCTTTAAAATCTTAAATGGCAGTATGTACTCTTTCTGCAAAAGCATGGAAATGTGATTAATGAAGACACTGACATGAAAAATGCTGATAGATGTGTTTATCCACTTTGTGTGTGCAGATAGATAGATCTCCTGTCAGAGGCTTGTTCGTACAATTAATGGCCATTCAAATATAACACCTTGTTTTGAATACTTGTTGTTATATTGAGCAAACTCAAACACCTTTCTCAGGGACATTAGTAGAAAAATGCAAGCATAACTTCTAGTGAATAGGCTTGCTGAGGACAGACTGTTCCATCTTATGGACAGCACAAAATGATCATTTCTAGCCTCCTGTTGAGTACCGTTTCTCTCACAGATCTTTCATTGACATCTTTGTGCAGCACTGACATTGCATGAACCCAATCTTATTAGATGTCAGAGTCAAACGAAGGCATCAAAACATGAAATAAAACATCTAAACCTATATTAAAGGAGGCCTGAAGATTAGCTGTGTGTGGATCTCTTTGTTTTCTAACTGCAACCTTTTCCCAAGCATTTTTTGACCTATAAACTGCAGTGAATGAGACATTTGCTATATTTAAATGGACAAATGTTTTATTTATCCGACCGAAATCAATATAACCAGTTTCCAATTGACATGTTGTCATGGTGATGCATGATGTGATCTGTTGTATTTACATGATGTACATGCTCAATGCCTTTCTTGTTTTTCTTTCAGTCAGAATGCTCTTTAAAAAACTCAGTTGCACAAAATGTTTCAGAAACATCTACCATAAAAAGTAAACATGATTATTTTTCCCTGATGATCAGATTGTGAATTGGTTTAAATCCCCTCTTTCATTGCATTGAAATGTCTTTCCAATCAAGGAGGATCAGATTTGCTAAAATGCTCACGTTCATTCTGATTGGACACTGATTGCAAGCAAACAACAAGCAACCTTCTTGCTATGAGGTCACAGCTCTAACCATTATACCAGGTATACAGTATAATTGAAATCAGTACATGTGCTATTTAATTTACATGACTGATTATAACTGTGCCACATTAAAAACTGCAACCAAACTCTTCACATGAAACGACCATTTATTGTATTAGTTTGAATTTCTCTCTTTTAATTCTTTTCTATTACATATTGAAGCAAAATTGTTTTGTTACTGGTTTTGTGTTAATATAAAGAGAACATTTCCAGATTGAAAAACCAATGTTGTGAGTAGTACATCTCAGTCCATATAGATCTGGGCATACACAAGGCTTGGAGGGCATTGTGTGTTTTCAGTAAAAATCTATTATCTTTCTAGTAATTTAGACTAATTAAAGACTTACATTACACATTACTTGTGCTGTTGTGAAATGCATCTTAACTTGTTATTGTGTTACTTCTTTATCACATAGATTCAATGATGCACTCTTCTCACAGGTAAAAGGCTTTCTAGAATCTAACAGTTAAAACCACAGTATAAATAACAAAAACCTAGCTCTGAAAATCTAATTATCTCAACAATTGATGCAGAGTAGATAGTTTTACAAATACTTTTTGTGTTGTCTTTGGTAGGAAATACAGCTCCCATTGTGTGAAAATAGCATGTTTGTTTAAAATGGATTTAATGTGGATTGATGTAAAACAGATTTTGTGTCAGTGCAAAGTAAGGCAGTTGGTGCTTGAGCTGTGGTGAATATTGTTTGTTTATAGAACCAGAATGATCAGTGATCCTGCTCTGTTCCTCGCTTTCGTTAGCTGGAAAAACAGAGCCATGCAGGCTCAGGACTGGACAAAATTAAGCTAATTTATCTCCCACAGAGACAGTGATTCACCAGAGGCTCAAAATTTGCTTTCATAAAACATGCAGAATGGTAGAAACTCATTAGGATTTTTTTCTTTTTTTTATTTGTTTTCATTCAAGAGTTTATTAACTTTCCAATTTTCAACAAAAGAGAAACAACAAACAGGAAGAAGTGTAATTTATCTTTCACACGACATATAGTTAAGACAGCTCATTCAGGCTGAGGGCTAAGTGACAGGAAAACAAATGTATTAATTGAGCAATGATGCATGCATACATAAGCTGTCTATTCATCATAGGGTCCTTAGAAGGTTGTAAATACACATTTGGGAATATGGGGCATTTGAGATTCACCGCCCAGCACAACAATAGTGATAAAAAGACTAAGAAGGCGATGACTGCAGGCAGGGATGATATCCCATACCTGTCTAGATTTATAGTTAAAGCAAACTTTCACTGAATACTGTGTGTTGTTGCTTCACTGTGTTGTGTAGAGACTCTATTTTCAGCACAACGTGCTACCCTGTACTCTGGACAATGAGCCCCAGACATTACAGAGCTATCCCGACAAAACCAGCTTGTGTGATGCTTCCCAGGATGAACACAGTGATTTGTTTACTCATGTTCCTCCTGACGTCAACAAGGAGGAGCTGATTGCTTTTCTGCCATTTCACAAAGTAACTGACCGGTTCTCTGTACTCTGCTTTTTGTCCATCATTGATACATGCAACAACTGGAGAGTTATCAGAAAATTTGACTAGATGACAAGACTCACGGTTGCTTTGGAAGTAGGAGATGCACAGTGTGAAGAGAATTAGTCCCTTGTGGTTCTCCTGAATCTCAGACCACATTAGGTAGTTGTGGAGGTATCCACCTCAATTTTATGGAGTTTCTGTATTAAAGCTCTTCAAAAATTCTTAAAAGGTCCAAAATAAAACAGTTTTTTTTAACAATTTCATGAGGTTCAACAACATTGTTTTCAAAGTGTATTATCTCAAAGTCAGCCCTAATTTTATCCAACAAAGCCTTTCCACTACTCAAACTCACCTGTTTGTGCACACGTTCACTAAAGGTTGAAGGAAGTGAGATGACTGAACCAGAGACAGTACCAGAGATGACTGAACTTTCTTATTTTTGGACATCATGTACAAGCTATTGTAACTAATATGGCTGTTAGAAAACCTTTAGAGGGTGAATTTTGCATTATATCGACCTTTAAAGTGCTGTCTGATTTGTCCAAATGAAAGTGGGCTCTGTGAAGTGGGAAGATGCAAACTGTAATAGACTCTGAAAGGTGTTCACCTGCTCACTGAGGTGAAACGGTGACAGTCTGTGAAGGACTTTCTTGATATGAGATGTAAGGCATTTGCTCTGTAGTCATTTGATTCAGAGGGCTGGGATTGTTCTGAGTCGGATGTTTTCCACAAAACAAGACTGAAGACAAATATTAAATAACAACATTTATATACAATGTTCAATATATGTTGAATACATCATATATAATAATTAGATTAAATCCCATGTGAATGATTTAATAATAATTGAAAAAATATTATTCAAACATATTTTCAATATCACATGGTGTTGAATAATAATTGACAACACCAATTAACTTTTTTTCACCTTTATCTCAACTCTGGGTCACTATACCCCTTTTATGTGCATTTTCATATGTTTACCTATGCAAATTAGGGTCAGCTAGCATACCCTAAGAGCAAGCTAACCACTTTGCAGTCTAAGAAAACATTTGTTAATCTTTTATCTTTGCAAGATTAGCATGTCTTAAAATAAACTCTTGAGATAATAGAAATACTGCTGTTATATTATACTTTAGTATAATATAAAAAAATTAATGAAAACTAAAAAAAAAGGTCCTTTTCAACTTTTGATCAAAATGACTTTCATAATTCAAAATGTACCTATATTTTTCAGAATTAGATAAGTGAACATGTGCAAACTTGACATTGCTGGTTGCAATTAACAAATAAATCCCAGAGACAAAATAGAGGGAATCCTAGAAATTGTTTTTTTGAAAACATTTACAGTCATTAGGTAAATATCGCAACAAGCACAGCCTCTACATGCTAATTCAATATTACAGAAAAACTGGGATTGCAAATCACATAAGCACTCTGTCCTGACTCAAGTCCCAACATTTCAGAATCTAATAAAATTGGTGAAAGGTATTTGTTTCAGCTGAATGATATCACCAGTTAATGCAAAGTCATTGCAAATCTGTTTGCATATATCCTAGTACTGTTGGAGTTTTGCATTTTGATCATTGGTTCATTACAGCCCTTCAACAGAAGAAAAGACGAAAAGACAGAAATCAGTCAAAAAAAATAGTTCAATTGTGATTTCAGACAGAGAAATATATGGAGCAAATTAAATAATTAAAAAACTGTTGTAGTACAGGCTCCATGTTAGCTAATTAGTCTCTTCCTATCTCATGAGGTAGAAGGATTTTATGCCAGAGGCAGGTAGTCACTAGGACCAAGCAAGAAATATTTGGGACACAACCAGAGAGTTTCTATTGTAAGCAAACGGGTCATTTCCCAATAGTGGATAGACTTGTTCTTATATAACTTTTTTTCCAGTACTCAAAGTGCATTACAGAAAACAGGAGATTCTCTCTCTCTCTCTCTCTCTCTCTCTCTCTCTCTCTCTCTCTCTCTCCCACACACACACACACACACACATCAAGGGGCAACTTGGGGTTTAGTGTCTTACGCAAAGACACTTCAAAAAGTAGTCTGGAATTGATCTCACAATAGTCGTTGAAAGAGATCTTCCACCTGAGCTACAGTCATCCTAATGTAGCCCTACAAGCTGAACAAATGACATGCATGTTAGGGAAAATAACTATGGTTAAAAAATTATCCTTTGTAAGTCGCTTTGGATAAAAGCATCTGCTAAATGACTGTATAGTAGTATAGAAACAAAGAAGAGAACAAAGTTCCGAAAGAAGTATTATACTTGGAGAGCGCATACCTCTGCCAAGTTTATTATTACTGTCTCACAATAATAAAAAATTCCTTTGATTTTGTGAAGAAACTCTACTCTATCATCATTTGTTCCCAGTGACGCTCCCAACATATCCTGAAAATTTCATCAAAATCCGTTCATAACTTTTTGAGTTATGTTGCTAAAAGACAAATAATCAAACGGACAGATCCAGCGAAAACATGAATGAAGTGTAAGTTTAGTGTGGGGTTCTTCCTGTATCTACACTACATTTTACCAGTTTATAGATATTTCTACATACTTCTTTACACCTCATAATGATACAATCTAACAGAGTAGGTTGTTTGCCAACCCAGAGATTTTTGCAGTTGTTGCAGGATTGTTAGCATCTATGCTAGACTATTGCAGCCAAATTGGTGCTTGGAGCTGAAAAAGAGAGGTAAGGTTGTCTTTAGGGTTGGTAGATTAGGAGGTCATTGTAATATTGCAGACCTGACTGAACAGACTCATAAAGGTTCCTCAGATTTGCAACAGTACAACGGGAGGAGGAGAAAGATAACAGCCTTATTTTTACAAATCCTTCCTTCACCGTCTCCATACCTTTTTATTCGAGAGGTTATATGTTGAACATATTACATCTTGACACATTGGAAGATACTCTCCTTAAATAAAATTAAAGGGGTAATTCTTTCTTTTCTGGGTCAACTGGATTACTTCTACTAAGTAACCCGGTAAGTTGACACACATTATTACTTTAAATCAAGAGGGTGGATACAATTGTTATGCCTGGGTTTGGGTCACAATGTGTCAAGAGTCAAGGTTTGTACACAGCGGAAGTAGTCATTGGGAAAATCTGGCCTGACTCTAACCTAAACCCATTTTGTAGCTTCTCTTTGTCATATTCTATGCTTCCCTATTGTGGTGACCAAATAGTAATCATGACCAACTGGAACCAACAGTGATTAACTGCACTGGCATCGACACACACAGTCATCTACAACTACCAGGCAAAACACTCTGACCTGAACTAAAGAGCATCTAAGTCCAATAACACACACACTTAAATTAAAACACCCACGTAGCCTACTAAAAGCTATTCTGGGAAATGTCAATGGTCATGCATTCTATTCTACAGTATCAATCATCCAGTGGTGTATCAGCTGGAAATGGTCCAAATATCTGAATACAGCTTGTTGAGAGAGTGCCTGTCAGTTTGATGGCTGGGCCACACGCTGTTGCGCTACTCTCTGGTGAGACCACTCACCCTAGTTTTAGGCAACCTGCTGCAGTGACTTTTCCATAGAGGATACAGGATTTTCTCCACTACAGGCAGAAAAGTGGGGCAGACAGGTTCATGGTGCAACAGCACAACATCCACAAATTTACCCATCATGCTCTTTCATTTCTTTTGCATTATCATGCTTTCCCAAAAGAGGACAGAAGCAGCTGAAATAAACCCCATCAGCAAAATGTAGTGTAACAACTTTTGTGCCTGTATTGTGGAAATAGCACTGGTAACTGTGTGTTCCACTGTCTGCGGTGTCCATAGAGAAACAGTCATCCATTCCCTAAAATTGACTAATTTGGTCATTTAGTCTCTCTGAGTAGAAACCTTCTCAATTTCTCAATTTGTTACCAGTCCAGTGTTACAAAAGGAAAAAACAATAATAACCATAATGAAAATATTAAATAATTGTTTCTGTTTTATTTTTATGCATACATGTCACCTCTGCATGTTGGCCTTGACTTCCACATAGTTTCCAGTTTCCACATAACATTTTATTCCTTGAAAGATGTCATTTTCTGATAAGATAAAACAGTTATGACCTGTGTATTTTGAGATCATACAGTAACTGACCCTCAACACTGCTCTCATTTAATGCAGACGTGTTGATCTGCCCTTTAAAATACCATGTCACCAACTCCCTCTAGAAGTCAATACTGACAAGAGATCACGAGTAGCTGTAACACAAATTAAACTAAATGTATCCTTTTTTCTATGTCCTACTTCTACGCCTTACCATTGATTATTTCAGATAGCATCAGTTTAATATATTTGTGGGATTTTCTATGTACTGTTTATTTGATATAAAGCTGTTTTTAAACTTTATCTCACCTTTGCTTTGTTTACAAGTCAATACTGAGAGTGCTATTAGAGATAGTATTTCTTTTTCTTCTACAACAGTTTTGTTCCAGTCTTATTGTTAAATGCCACAGCAAACTAGTGAGTGCAGATAGTCACTCAGCATTGGTGTCTTAACGTGGCTTAAAGATTGACTCATCTCCAGTGTAGCAGGAAATGTCAGATAAAAATTATGTATTTTATCTAAAAAAAATAGTAATGCCTGGAAAAATGATATTGTTTTTCTACATTGCAAAGTGTCCAGACATTATTTTGAAACACCACAATGCAAAGCAATTGCACTATCAATTTAGGCAATTTTTAACATAGAATTTTAATCTCAAATCCCTCCTAGTAAGAAAGGCGCATTATTTAATATACCCTAATCATGAAAATCCAAATGCTGAACTGTATCACCAACCCTGCTTTATGTTAAAATGACTTTCTGAATACTGTTAAAACATGTGCATGTGTACAGTCTCTTCACTGACTCCCACGATCAGTATAAGCTTGTGTTTCCAAGCTCATTGAACCTGTTTTACACATAATTTCCCATCATCATCATAGACCAGAAAATCACAATGACTCTGAACACTCATTGTTGCCCTCACCTTGCATTAGCTATATCCTCTGGCAATCCCCAAAACAGCTGTTACACAACAATATTAAAAACCATTATTACTGCATGTCTTTCTTTCAGTTTATAAATTATTCTTGCAATATAATAAAGAATGATTGGTTGGTATCTTCTAGCAAGAAAATTATGGGAACAGAGGGGAAAAACTGGCCCACTTTGGTCCTCATGATTTTAATCATTCTTGCAACTGCTGTTCTGTTGCACTGATTGATGAAGCAGCTGTCACAAATGAACAGCTCCTATGTTGCTGCCTCCATGTTGTGGGTGACACTGTTATATGCAGAAATAGTTCCCAGCATGTTTCTTTAACAAAGCTTGAATTACACAATTCAAAATTCTTTCCATCTTATCATAATAAATAATACTTTTACTTCTTTCTTTTTGTCACTAGACATGTGGCTAGGGACTGGGAGCTGAAAATATTGCACAGAATTAAGGCCAAAATGTTTGGTTCTTCTAATTCTCAAACATCTTCATGACTGATTACACCAAGGCTCTGACTCCTTAGCAGGAAATGCAAAACAGTGAATAGCCAAGGCCATAGCATGTATAAAAGTGATGGTCTTCCCGTCAGCAGATTAGTGCTTTGAATACCAAGTTACAGTGTTCAAGGATGCAGGGATTTATTGAGAATTATTGAGAAGTGCATAATAATGTAGCATTGAGTTAAATGCTTGCATTGCAATGATGCACACTTACATCATAGCATATAAGCTTAAACCTTTTACAGTATACAGTTACAGTCACATTAGAGCGAGTTGTTTTGTCGGTGAGGGAACATCACAATTAAGAACTGAGCAAAGTTCTGCAGAGGCAAATTAAGTCCAGCTGGCCGACCACGCACTCTGGAGCTTAATTAAATTACTGTATGCTTGTGGGTGTCAGAAATACTGACAAAGACTTGGACATAGAGTCAGTGAGCCATGTCAGGATGAGAACAGAAGAAAGAAAAAGTTTAAACTGTCTATGAATAATAAAAGTAAGTAAAGTAGTAGTTCTGTTAATTGTATAAAAACTTGGTCAAACCTTTGATTGTTGCTGCTCAAACCTGAAAGGCAACATCCACCTACCCATCCATCCATCCATCCATCCATCCATCCATCCATCCATCCATCCATCCATCCATCCATCCATCCATCCATC
>JBAMIG010016531.1:0-11623 GCA_037177335.1 Kiunga ballochi | reverse complement strand
CTGTTGCCAGTGAGCTGTTAACAATAAGCAGGAGATCATTTTCTATAGAGGTAAAAACTGTTTTTAAGAAGTCAGATTTATTTTCATCCTACAGTAGAATGCAGGTATACTTTGTCTGTCCACAAATAAAAACATCTAAAAGCAGTTAGTTCTTACTAACAATCACGTATGACTGAGACACACTGGCTCGTTTCTGGAGGGTCCAATAACATGATGGATCCACCAGAAATATTACATATTAATTAAACACATCAGTTACATGTCAGAGTAGTACAAACGAGATTACAGAATAAATCATAACCAGCTGAATAAAATAAGTCTAAATGATGTACAAGTGAAATAATGATTACTGCATGATGTTTATTTAAGGCCAGCAGGGCTCGAGTATTTTTTTTTATTTTAAAATGGCGTGTTTGGAGAACGTCTTTGTGTTTCATGGTGACGTGGGACAGAGGTTTTCTGCTTCCATAAGGATTACATCTTAACCCGAACCCAAAATATTAACAGATTATTGGAGTGTATTATTGTACTATTAAACTGGTGAAAAAAAGGTAATGCTTGAATAGATTCACATATTCAAAAGGATTTCTTATTGGACATTTTATTGAAAATTGAGTAGGTACAATTAAACGTGCGCATTTACTTTCAGTTTTAGTTTTCTTTCTTACATTATTACTGATGTGTTTTTAAAAAAATAAAAAATAGGCCTAAATAGTTCAAGCTGCATTAAACCCTCATATCCGTCTCTGTGAAATACGCAGCTCGTTTGTTTTCACCTGCAGTTTCCATTGTGGATCATGAATTCGGCAACTAATTGATGCTCATTAGCTCTGGGTTACCAGCAGGAGGTTGATTAAACTCAAAGTTATCAGCTGTTCTGTAACGGACAAACTCAGAGTAAGCAGGTTCTGCGTAAATCAACCTCTGGGTTGGAGTTTAGCTCATGATAAGTTGATCTCGCTTTCGGGAACAGGTGAAGTCAAACTGTGGTTCTTGTTTTGCAAGCACTTCTGCATTCAGACTTCTTTTCAGTGAGTGCAAACTACCTGTAAAGTTTTACACAAGCATGATAAGAAGTTCCACAAACATGAGCATATGAAAATTACCTTTGAAAACAGGAAGTACATTAAAGACTAAAAAATGCTATAAATACGTCATGGATCAAAGCAGTGGGAAACAAGGAGATATAGGACCCACTTACAGGACTCGCAGGACACTCATAAGAAGAAGTATGAATTAAATGATTTCATGGGACAGATTTGGCTGCTCAGGCAGGCAGAACACCCAATCTCAGATGCGACTGCAGAACTAGGACAAAGCATCTGACAACACAATGAACTGGCAACAAACGGATGGAAACCTGGATCATAGATACAGAGGGACTAATTATAAAACTAAAATCAGGCTGTTGCTACAATTCGGACCAAGTCTGTGGGAGAAAAAGAAACCAAAAACACAAGGAATGAGAACATAAAACAAGACAGAGAACTTGTACAACAAAGAAGAGAAACAAAAGATGTGTCTGCGATGTCAAAATCAAACCATAAACCAGAAGACAATTACAGAAGGAGACTTTAACCTGTTGAGCAGCTGATTTCTTTGTAATAATCAGAGATTGGATAGAAAAGACTGAATAAATCAAATAAGTGGGTACAATTTATGAAGTACGCTGTTATATACAGTTATTAGAAGGTTTGAATGGTGATAGAGACATGTCCTAGAAATCTCTAGTAATCCTTCCAAAGAAATGCCAAGCAAACAGATGAATTACTGAAGCACAGAAAGAGTGATCTGCTGAGGTGGATGGTCCAGAAGAAGAAATCCTGTCCAGCACTGGTTCACCTGCCAGGTAAACGAGCCTGTTATGAAAACAGCTCTTCTAAATGTCCAGGTTGATCCAAGAACATTGCAGGACTTCTGTTATGGTCCTGGATGGTACACCTCTGATGACATTTGCAGCTTTTAACCATCTGTGGTTAATAAACATTGCATTGCCTTATTTTACTTCAAACGCTGGATTTCTGCTGCCATAACTTGGTGAAACACATACTACTACATTTCGGATGTCCCTGCAATGGTTTTAAAAACCTGTGGAGCATGTTCATTCACTTGTCATTGAAGGTTTAAAATCTTCTGCTTTGCTCCTCTTGTGCATCAGCATGTTTCTCTGAATTGACCAATCACAAAGGTAGCTTTACTCAAGTTTACACAGAGTGAATGTTACAAATACTATAAATTTATTTTTCATCTTTGACACCTTTTCTGGACATTTTGTCCTATTTTTCCCCTTTCTTTCATATTTTTCAGTCTCACAATCCACATTTGTCATTGTTTATGGCATTTCTCCTGTGTGTCTGCCTGTAGCCATCGCACTGTCTCCATACTCACTCCATGAAGAAAAACGGAGTGTGGGATAATAGAGTATTAGTGTAGTCTCGATGACGCTGTCTGAATATGGATGAGTGGCTCTCATTGTTAATCAAGTCGGCTGGGAGACGGATAACAAAGATTACATTGAGAATGATGAATGCTCATCTAAGAATAAACCAAAAATTGGTTACAAACTCTTCACAAAAACCGAGGTCAGGATTACAAAAGGAAAATTTGCTTGGGAATCTTTTCTGTAACCTCAGTGTAAACATCCAGACTTCAGATGCATTTGGAGAAAAGAAAAGATAAAATGTTTTTTATTCAGGACATTACTTTGATAGAAGGGAGAAAATGTGATTTAGTTGTAGAGAATTAATTATAGTCCCTATGGAAGGTTGTTTACTCTTCAAAGCGTTGACTTATCCATGTAATGGAAGCCTAAAACAAACCACAGTGTACCGTGTTAAGGTAAGATGAACCTTTATTGAATCAACTTAGGAATTTGATACATTCTGAAGAAAAAGTGGAAAAGAAGACATGGCAGCAACCACTAAACAAGATTACCTGTAATAGAAAGACCAGGCTGTATCAGTAGGATGAAGGATAAAAGTACATAGAGCTATGTCAGTAATACAACTCATTTTTATACACTTTCAACAAAATTTAAGATCTTTGTCACAAAAAGACAGAAAGGGGGGGGGGCACTATTACACATAGCTCATATGTTCCTAAGTGGTGCATATTTATATGGGACACAGTAGTTAGTTATAGAGTCACACCTCCTACGTTTAGTCTTTTTTCAGTTATCTGCATAAATGCTTCTGCAAAACGGACCTTCTTGCCTTTTTAAATGAGATTTTTTAAATATACATTAATAAGGAAATTACTCCATGACTTTTTATAGCTTTATGAAGGATTTCTTGAGATGAGTCAGTCTTTTGGCTGGTTACCTAATCA
The DNA here is from genome assembly GCA_037177335.1 of Kiunga ballochi. Taxonomy (NCBI): domain Eukaryota; kingdom Metazoa; phylum Chordata; class Actinopteri; order Atheriniformes; family Pseudomugilidae; genus Kiunga; species Kiunga ballochi. The sequence goes on along the minus strand of JBAMIG010016531.1, from coordinate 8,296 downwards.
GGACTGGAAAGTCTGATACTGTAGTAATGTGTTACTGCAACAAACTTGTAATGAATCATTGTTGAAACTGAACAAGCCCAGAATTTGTGCATCTGCTTATTCAGAACGGTCATTATATGAACATATTGTGATCGATCCTATAGTCTCATTAATAAAAAAAATGCATGATTAACTAGTTGCACACTATTTTGTGTTACACAAAAGCTATAGCAGTGTTCTAGAAATGAATAAATATTTTTCATTTATTGTTTGGTGCCAGTATTTGGAAATAGATTTGCAAAAATAATGCTGAAAAAGTTCCTTGTGGTGGAAATATAATAAATTATGTGCATGCTTGTGCTGCACTTTTTTCTTCACAAGTAAATATTCATTCTAATGAGTGACAGGTCACATTAGGCAGCAATACTTTTAACGTGATCTCATTTACTGTTGTCATTTATCCTAGTAGATGTCTTGGGCATTTATCAATACCGTATAAGGCTAAGTGCTACATTAAAAAATGATAATGCAGTAGTAATAAATGTTTCTATTACTATTGCTACAACCTGCTGAGTTGTTACTTTTGCATTTGGTGGAACTGTAGTGACACAAACTGAAAACTTAAAGAGACGTTGCACAGAATATTTATTGCATCTTCACTTGTTTGTTAAAGCACAAACTGTAGTGATCATGATGATAAATATAGGTAATATATTCTTTATTTTCCATCGTTAAAGCTTTATCTGTTTATCACAGTTCTTGCTAGAGGCAGTAAAGCACTGAGCAGAAAGAGATGCAAAGCTTTTATTGTCGTTATGACAGATGGCACAGCACCAATGGTGTCAAAGTTTTGAATTGGTGGTGTAATATTTGATGTCTCATTGGGCCGTAAGAAGACCTACTAGGCATCAGTCACATGACAGCGGCGATGTCATGCAGGCTTCAATGCAAAGTTTCAATAAACAGTAATATTGATTGTAGGTCATAACAGCCAGCCCCAGTTATGTTGCATCATTTGCTTCCTGTTTTGCTTAGTTTTTCTACAGTTTCATTATCAGAATATGGGTTTACTGTATATCGTCAAGATTTGTTGGGTTTTGTGCTTGTTTAAACAAAGTTTTGTATTCCTTTTACAAGTCCCAGCTGATTGTCTTGGCTCTGCATGGTGCAGCTATTCACCAAAGCAGAACAAGCAAAACCCCTTTCATTTGGATTTGCACTGCATCATTGCAATTAATTCCATGTATATGACTCCTTAAACAAAAACAGCATTTTTATTCTTTATTGTCACAAGTTTACACATCTTCTTTTCCTGGGCAGCATTGTGAGGGTGTGGCTATGAAGACATACGTTTTTAAGCTCATTGCAGCTTTGGTTGTCCAACCCTAGACTGAAGTCTTCTTCTATGAATTCAAGGAGACCTTATGTACATGCAAACAGCTTTTCAAACACCTATAGCCAGATTGAGTCTTAAAGCAGTTACAAATTTATACAGTCTCTACATGACTTTTTCATGAGGCAATTTTCTAGTATATTCCAGGTGATTGGGTTAAATGACCAACTTTGACTGTAACAAGGTTTGACAGTCTTGTCATAACATATCTCCTTGTCCACTGCTGCAGATGAAAGCATTCACCCAGAAGCCCAAAGATCACATGCTGTGTCCACTAATATCCAACAATATTTTAAAGTTCAAATTTCCTTAAATGGTTTTTGTTGTTTTTTCTTTAGCATGGATGGAACATATTCATTAAATGGAGCAGAAGTCTGTGTTTGCTGATGTTATGGCTGAAGGTGAATATAAAAAAAGACATGACAACAGACAAGAGGTTAAGTTGATAAGTTATTGATAATAAGAAGAAAAGAAAACAATGAAAGGTTTTGCCAGAAATGTGCTGCTGCTGGATAGAAAGAGAGATAAACCAGACGTTTGGCGCCATAGAATGTACTTACATGCTACTAGTGCATGGTAGTCATCTAACTGTGTTGAAGGTGACAAACCACAATGAAGAATGATTCATCCTGCCATGATGGGAACTGATTTAGTGTAAGATAAAATCACAGCTGATTACCACAATTTTTTCCTTTCATGTTAAACACAAGTGCCTTTCTGTTGATATGTCAGAACATGTTTTCTTCATCTTCCTCTGCCCATCAGAGCAGCTGCAGTTTTTCAAACCAAAATACACCCAGACATTACCCAAAGTCAGTTTATTTTCTAGACAAATTCATGTCTTTAGATCATTTTATTTGAGTAAAAAATGTACACAACTAAATCAGAGCAGCTCGTTGACCTGTCACTACTCAGAGACACGGAGCTCATGTTAATGTTAGCAGCACTGTTTCTGTCAGAGTTTGCAGAAACAGAAGAAACAGACTCAAGCAGACTTTGGCAACAGGCAACAAAATAAAAGCAAGCATGGCAGCATTGCACTCAACTGAACAACAAAGGCAAATACACATGATGCAGCGTGAAGTAGCTTGTCACGGTTCTACCAGCACAACAAGAGCTTGCTTAAACCATATGCAGTGAACTCAACAGACAGATGAGTTCTTTCTTTCTTTATTTCAGCTTACTTATGTGTGAGTGGCATTTAGCTTGCTTGATAAAGCAGCCGTCCACCAGCCTGTTGTGTGGAGTTTGTATGTGAGCGAGCAAAATTCAATAAAACTCTTTTTTTTTTCCACTGAGGAACCAGTGAGGATGAAATTTGACCACATGAGCAGCTCAGTAGATAAATAATGTAGAAGTTGAAGCTTTGCGAATATGCTGTGCTGAAAGAATTAAAGGCTTTTCACAGAGTTTCCTAATGCAGCTGGATGGTTTATGTAATGCCAGAGAGCATATACACACATCAACATGAGGAAAATATCACAGAACCTTGTATATTTTATTAAAATCCATAATGCTATCAGGTGGCAGTGCAGCTTTCCTCACAGCATATAATTGACTTGTGAAAGTGAGAGCACACACACTTACACATACACAGACCCACATACACTATTTATAGCAGCATACAGGGATGTTCACAGCTTTGTGATGTCTTCTTTTTCCTGCTTGCTTCATGTGCCATGTCACTCTCTATACTCATCTATCATTAGCTTCTTTTACCACAAGCTTTTGATGTTAAGGCGGCACCTAGCCCTCAAGATAAAACCCCTATCACCGTCTTTGGATTCTTTTCTGGCTCATTGAGCAGAAGCTGAAAGCTCCACTCTCTTTATTACATATTTTATTATCACTTCACCTTTTAAGGCACGCAGAGCAGCTCTGGCACCAATCATAAAGCATATGGGACATGAATAGTAAGTCACAGATAGTCTTTAAATATAAACGAAGCTTTGTGAAAGCCTTGGTAAGTTAACATTAGATATACCGCAGTGTGTCACATGATCAGCAATCCCAGCTAAGCAGAAATAAAATAAAATAATTTACAGCTCTGAATGAGTGTTATGGGAAGAAATAAACAAATGTAGATTATTTTTCTATTTAAACTAAGAAATTAAATATGTAGTCAGCAAAAGTTAATTTTTTTTTGTTAGAAGTACTAAAGGCCACCTGAATAGCAGCCACTGGTCTGATTAGTGAAGCAGATGCTGGTAGCTAAATGGCTGACAGTGCCAAACAGCTACTTATTTGAACCGTATGGTTGCTTGTGTATCTAATGCAGGGTTAATTGATTTGACCTAACCAGGACCACAGTCCAGCAGGTTTTCAATGATTTCCTGCTTTAACACTGACTCAAATTGAATTGATTCAATGGTCAATGACTTTCTACACTATAGCTAATTTATTTGAGTTAGGCAAGGTGGAGCAGTGAAACATTAAAAGTCCTGATAGAACTAACTAGTCTTGGTCTAATAAATCCACCCATTAAAGGCTTGCAGATACTCTGCAACATAGAAATTTGTTCAGGAACAAAATTGGTCTGAGCCAGAAGATTTATGACTTCATGATAAACTAAGTCTGCTTCAAGTCACCTGGAGGGGCTGGTTTCTTTGTTTTTATGTCCTATATAATTTATTGTACAGATTTTGATACTTAATGTATCAGCTGTTCCTCAGTCCATATTTATTCAGCCTTGATGGGACCATTTATGTCAGCAGACCTAACAACTTTCTACTTTCTGCTTTTTCTGCTCTGATGAAACGCTGAAAACAAGCAGGAAGAACTCTCAAACCAGGGCTGCAAAAAAAAAAAAAAAAAACCTTAATTCTTCCCTCACTGCCCTGGAGAGATTACAGTAATCATGTACTACTTTAGTTAATTGCAGGCTAAATTTAGCTTGATTTGCAGCAGATCAACTCACTTTGTTTATCTATCTTTCACTTGGTGTGGACTTGGTGATTACTACAGTCTTAGCTGTTAGGAATTGACATTTTAAGCAAAAATACAATTCAACATCACAGCAAATTATTCAGTAAGTGGGTTAGTTGGACAGATAAATGGAAGGCATAAAGGGCAAGTAGATGGAAAAGCTTAATTTCAAAGCCTGAAAGCTCTAAACAACTTGTTCGGGCTCAGAGTATTTCAGAGTATTTCAGAGAATTTCAGAGTATTTAAGAGTATTTCAGATTTGGAGCCTGGTTCTGACACCTTCTGGTGCTGATGCTTGCCAGGGATCCCTCAGTGATGCTGGAAAAGCTACTCTAAATCCTCGTTTATTGTGTTGTCAAACTGGCTGAGTGATGAAGGAAGTGTCAAACTTGGATGGTAGATGGATGTTTGACCTTTTCTGATGCAGACCAGTTTATCTGAAGCATCATTGTTTATTTTTTTTTCATCAGATGATTTTTTTCAGTCCACACGTTCTGTTAATAAAAACATTAAACTTTTCTTTTAGTGTGAGCTTCCAGCGTGGTTTCCCACGGAAAGACATCCAGCTGAAATACCAAACATGAACAACCACACAACCTCTTCTCTAAAGCATATTTGCTTTTTACCTCTCTCTCTCTTTCTCTCTCTCTCTCTCTGACTCTTGCATTAGTTGGACGATGTGCGATTCGTGCATGTGCTTCTGCATCAGGAAGATACGACATGTGTTGGAAGAAATGGAACATGCTGAGTTTAGGGACTAATCAAATCATGCCTTCACATGAAAAGCTTCTTTTTGCATTGTTTAACTAATGCACAGCACCAGATTCTGAAGTTACCAGCTGAATACACAAAAACTATATTACATGTAATATAACATGTACAGTACTTCTGATATAAACCTTTCCACTTGATTTAGTCTCACTAAACATTTTTCCAACAGGCAGACATGGCAGTAAAAGCAACACAAAAGCAGTACTCAAACAGCAGACATTTAAACATCCCACCATACCTGATATTATAAATCAATTTTTAAAACAACTTTATTTAAGAAATACTAAAAATGGTCTCATTTTGACTGGGAACAAGATATAGTCGCTTATATTTAGCATCATATTAAAACTCTAAAGACACTGAAACATAAGCGCTGCATCACTAGATAACATATGTGGTGCATTGCAGCTCAGACTCAGGAGGCAGAACAGAATGGGTGTTAAAACAGCGTGTTTCTAGTCAAAAAGCACCAGGGAAGACGTTGCAGAGGATAAAAGTGAACAGATGGTCCTCAGAACAGGTACAGGAGGGCAGAGCTGAATAAAGGCTAGCTTCTCACGCAACACGTATGATCTGTCAGTGTGACTGATGGAAGTCTTCTGACATAAACCGAGGCTGATTGTAAATGAGGAGCAGCTGGGTGGGCAGATGATGGGGTCAACGGATGAATGAAGAGGGATGCAGGTGCTAGGCTCCATTTACGAGCATCCCGCTGCGCAAACGTGGCCTTTTTAATTTTGGACTGGTGCGATTGTAATGTGGCCCAGATTTAAATTATATAAATAGTGTATCTTCTGGGGTTATCAGTATTACACATCCCTGTACAACTCCTCAGTGTTAGCAGTTGCCATATTAGCCATAAAATAAAAGAAATGTTTCTAATTTAGGGATCAAAAACTCTGTTATTTAATGTTGAACTGAACCTGTGTCTGTGTTAGGTTACCATGGAGACTCAACTCTTTTACATAAGTATGTACACAGATGGAGCACACAAGCTCAAAAGCACATCTTGGACTATAACTAGAAAATATGGGTCATGATTAAAAGTAACTTACTCTTCAGTGTATATAATCCATATTTATTTCAATCAGTGTTAAATTCCCAATGAGATTGCATTCCTATTGGCTGTCTCAGAACTGCTTTGACAAAACATAATGTTGGTGGGGTGTTAACTTATTAGCTGCCAGCCGTGATAGCAGATGTCTGACATCCAGTTTGTTCAAAGTTTATGTCCACACAAACAAGATTATTATGTAAAACGTTTCCTTCCAAAAAAAGAAAAAAAACATGCTGCAGGCAAATAGTGGTGTCCTCGGTAAAATCTTGTGACACGTTTGTTCTTTTGTGTGACTCTGTATCTATATACAAACATGTAACAAAGCAGATCACAGACAGTGCAATGGGTTTGTTTAGCACTGCAGGCAAACAAAGGACAAACACACAAACACAACCCAGTGTCTGAGAATCTTCACCTTGTAACTGTGGAGGAAAGTTGGATACCCAGAGAGAATACACCAGTGTACCTGGGGATGTTTTCCATCTTTATGTACCCCTGCTGTGTGTTCGGATCGTAAAGTGGCCGCTGACATGCCTTAGTATATAAAACAAATCTGTTTGGGGCCACTGAAACATTTAAAATCCCGTTTTGCTGACATATAAGATTTAAAAAGAAAAGAAAATCTAAAAACGACATGATTTAATACAAGTTTACGTTTTGGGTTGTTCCAATTATTCTCTGCAGATGAGGCTCAGCTCAGAGCAAAGTAGCTGCGGCTGTTAATTTGGCCTCAAGCTGCTCTGCCCTCATCAGGTTGAGACTGAGATGAAGGAAAATTATGGTGAAACTTTGGATCTGGAAGTATTTACAACAGCAGACCCTGCAATCACATCATCACATGAACAAATATTTCAGTTTAGCATGCTACAGTAGCAACCAGAGTATCGGTAGCATCAGTCGCAGAATGGGTGTTTAGAGCTAAATTCAATTAATTTTTCTCTTTAAATTAGTAATTAGTTATTTTGGTACTATTTTGCTTAAATATTTGAAAAATAATTAGTATTTAATTGTGATGTAGTTTTTTTTTTTTTTTATGTTAAATCTTGTTAAATTTGTGGTTAGAGAAATGGAAAGAAGCTCGGGATCAAAAGTCGGATGGTGCTTGTTATGAAAGTAGAGTCTGGATCAATCTCTGTGTGAACAAATGACTTACAGTTGGACACTTCCCTAACTGCAACCTCTGCCCTCCCAACTTTAACCTCTCCTCTCTATAATCCACATAGACAATGTAATCATATGCTTCTTTTTCATTTGAACTTACTTCCAGACTCCTGCAGTGATAACGACATGCTGGCGTAACAGAATCTTGGGGTAAAATCTTTTTTCTTTTCTTTACAGGAGCTTAATGTTACAGTGTTCATCCATGACATTCAGTTTCTTCACATCAGTATAACTTTTTACTCCTATCATACTTTTTTTCTGCTGAGTCATGCACAAAACGCCGCATTTGAAACCTCTAATACGTTTACTAAGCAACTAAAACTTGCAAGTGCCTTTGAGTGTTCAGCCAGCTTTGCAAATGTGTCAGAGAAAAATGCTTTAAGGGAAGTCTGCACATTTAACAGAGATTTTAATATATTTTTGTTGAATTTTTTTATTTATTTATTGCTTTTTTAATGCGTTTGAAAAAGCAATACTCACTGTATTTGATGGGGATATTATGTGTGTGAAAATGGTTTAGTATTGAAGGCACCCAGGTGGTTCTCATCTCATGTACTGTAAACTCAAACACAAATTTAGAGTCAGATCTAATGTTTCTTTAAAGCAGAATGACAAATACCGACAACAATTTAGAGCCCAGCGGGTAATCAGAGATGAGATGGCATAGCTGGAACAATAATTTATACAGTTTATAACTACTTTCCAGCTGCAGTTCAGACACGCTGCAGAATGAAAAACACTGTTGTTACATCAGTCGTAAAACTTCTATGATAAATTTACTTTGGGTTTTTAATGCAAGGTTTTAATGTCATCCATTTATTTGTCATGATAAATTAGTTTAAAATACCACTCATAATACCTTATGAGGGGCTGTACGGTGGCGCATTTGGTTAGCACACTGGCCTCACAGCAAGGAGGTTGCCGGTTCCAACATTGGTGTGAGCAGGACTCCAGCCGGGAACCTTTCTGTGTGGAGTTTGCATGTTCTCTCCGTGTTAGCGTGGGTTCTC
>JBAMIG010016526.1:0-11660 GCA_037177335.1 Kiunga ballochi | reverse complement strand
GATGGATGGATGGATGGATGGATGGATGGATGGATGGATGGATGGATGGATGGATGGATGGATGAGGGATGGATGGAAGGATGGATGGATGGATGGATGGATGGAAGGATGGATGGAAGGATGGATGGATGGATGAGGGATGGATGGATGGATGGATGGATGGATGGATGGATGGATGGATGAGGGATGGATGGATGGTGTTATGTACACAGTTTTACTCATTTATTTAGTTTTAAGGGTGGAATCTACAGAATAAGACAGGAAACCCAAAAATACAGATAAAGCTACATAAATACCTGAAATAAATTGATACTGAAACAAGAATCTATCAAGGATGTTTCATGTTCTTGTTGCGTTTCTGAGACGTATTGCAGCACCAGACTGTAAAACCTGAATAAAGGCTTTTACATGTTGGTGACTGCATGTTGAACAAATCTTGTTTTAACATAATGAGAAGTTTATTTTACTAAGAGTAAAAACCAAATAAATTTAGCTTGAGACATTTAAACTGATTCTGATGTCTGCAGCACCAGCCCAAAGTTATGGGAATGTGACTTTTTCCAATGACACGTTTTCAGGAGGGAAGTTGTTTGGACCAGATGCATTTATCACATGTTAATACTCCCAGCACTACACAGGATGGTAATAAACAAACTTTACGAACGGCTTTCCTGACTAACCTTAATCTTATTAAAATGAATAATTATGGAGGAGCGGCCTCTTGTACTGGAAGTGCCTGAGCCTGAACGATCTCAACAACACCTTCTGCCAAGCTTTGCTGTGATGCTGGTTACCAACCCAGACCCAGAAGATTTAGTTGGGTCGTGGTCCCAAAACTTTTTTTTCTTTCTTATCTTAAAAAAGTTTTTGTTTCAGTGAAATTTTCTCTGTGATGCACATAAACGGCGAGTCACCAGCAGCAGCCACGTCTGACAGACACAAGCTCAAGTCCGCTGCACATTGACATTAAAGAAATCTGGACACAACTAAAAATGTCTTAACTAACTTATGATAACTTTGTTAATCTGTGGAATGAGTCCAAATGTTTTTTTTCAGTTCTCATTCTGCTTCTGTAGGCAGCAGTATTAGAAAAGATGTTTTCCTATAGATACTGTTGTCATGTCTGGTTGGCTGAGCTTGGTTTACTTAGCCCTGTGGCTAAAGCTCATCGCTGCCAGAATAACAGAAACCTACTCTGCTCTCTCCTGATATGATGATGTACTCTGACAAGTGCAAACAGAAAAGGACTCTGTTGGATGTAAAACACAGTGAATCTTTGTCTACTTTCGCCTTTACAAATCCTAAAACATCTCTGATCCCAACATTTAGCATCTCTGAAGACCACCACATGCTCATCACATCAGCAGGGATTAATTTAGCCTCCCTACCAACTGCCATTTTTATGTAATGCCTTACAGTTAGAGAAGTCCCTGAATCCATTTCACCTTACAATACCTGTCGTTATTGTAGGATACATTCACACTGCTGCTGTCCAGTCTGCTTTAACAGAACCGGTTTGTACCATCCGTTTGGCACAATATGCAAACAACCAGCCCAAAAAAGCAGCCTCTGATCCCCCGAGGGTCTGGGTTGACTTGCTAAAAGACTATCCAGCAACCAGTCAGAAGTGACGTCTATCGACCATAACAAGGTATGAAAAAGGAGAAGGAAGTAAACAATGCAATGTAAACAGCACGGGTTCAGAAAATAAAGACCGAAGTCCTGCAAGGTCCGATTTTAACCCGCAGAACCTGTTAGGATGACTTAACCCAATGGGTTTTTGTAGAACCTGTGACCCGGCCCGCTTACGTATCTTACTGAAGGATTGCTAGGATAGGCTCCACCTCTTACTGAATAATTGCTTGAATTGGCTCCGCCTCCTACTGTATGATTGCTGGAATAGGCTCCGCCTCTTACTGAATAATTGCCAGGCTAGACTCTGCCTGTCACTTTGCTAACTTGCATGCATGAGCTTTGTTTGCCGTGCTTGTGAATCTGCGTGAGGTTCAATAAGCAACCACTTCTTCAGAAAAGTGGATCTGGTTTTGGGAGCCAGTATGTTCTGGTTTCATGGCCATGTTGGTTTTACTGCTTGTACAGCTTTCATGGACTTTGCAGGCCACTCATGCTGCTGATTATGTCTCTTTTCTGTCAGATGGATGGAGGATTCCTGCATTTTATCCAGGCTCGTTAAACAGACCATTTTTATGCAGAATAAACTGCATCTTGGATCAGGTGGTTTTAAATGCTGCCCTGACCCCAGCCGCTTTTATTTAATGCACCTGAATCCATCAAAGTTTCTTTTCAGTTTGTTTCACCGCGATTCTCATGTCACTCTCAAGGACTGTTTTTTTTTGTAAATGAACCTTGACAACAGTTTTAAAAATTACTTTTGTGCTTTAGGGTCTTTTTTGTCACCCAGCATCCAGTCCCAGGATGTCATACTGTGACACTCTGCACAAAGCTGTCTCTAGATTAAGATGCAGTATTCTTCTTTTGTCAGTCTTTAGAGCCTTGACCTGAGCAAACATTGGTTTTTATGATGAATTCTTTATATTTTTGCTTTTCTTGGATGTTTTAGACCTGGGTCTTTTGGTAATTCCATGTTTTGTAGGAAGTATTGAGTTAACCTGATCTTTGAGCTCTTTCTGATTTTGCATCAACACTGTCTCATGTGATGACCCAAACTGTTCCTTAGCCAGAATTACTTAGTTTTTAAGGAAACAGTCCACATTGAACACTGTTTCTCTTTGAGGCTAATCAGATTATCTTCCTCATCAACATGCTCAGTATCGTCTGGACCATCCGATTAATTCTCCACTTCAGCTCGGTGAAGTTCACAAAGTTCACCCAGACTAGAGTAATGAATCCTGATGCGAAGGGTTCAGTTTGGAAGTTTCAGAACGGGCAGGTTCCCCTTGAGAGTTATGCATGGTTTTGATCAACATTTATCATATCAGGAGTGTCAAACTCCAGTCCTCAGGGGCTGGCATCGCCGTCTCCATGCTTCAACATGCCTGACCAAAATAAATGAACAGGTTGACAATAGCCCGTTGGATCCATTTGATTTGCATCAGGTGTGTTTGTGCAGGGAAACAGCAAAACCTGCTGGATACCAGCCCTCGAGGACCGGAGTTTGACACTCCTGTAACTAGTGCAACAACAACAAATGTAAGGCTACGACCATGTGAGATAAGTCGAGTAAAGTTGGTAGTTTCAGAGCAGACTGCACTCCCTTTCAAACACTGACTGAGCTGTGGTCTGTTTCCAACACTCATGTTTTCTGTCCCTTTGGATTCACACCTCTGCAGAGCTGATGAGGAAATCTAGTCATCTGATTTGGGCATGTTGGAGAAGGATGCACCTAAAAGCTGCAGGATGGTGGATCACCTCTGTGGTTTCAGAAGGTCAGCACTCAGGTGAGGACAGCAGTATGCCATGTCTCTCCTTCATAGAATCACATCATTATTACAGTTAAATAAATATTAATACATAAACCCTTTTCTAGAGCGATTCATCTCCATGATGCGACTGTGCCTGAACAGTCTAAAGCAGCCATATTCCAGTTACAGATTCCTGTACCTGCTGCTTCTTGTTGTGGTGTTTGTTTAAAAGATAATTGAGGTAAACATGAAGCCTCACAAGCCTTGATCTGGATTGGTGTTTGTGTCTGTTGTGTGTATGAAAGGAAAATTGAAGAGCATATGTCCTCCTGGGAGGCTTTTTGAAGAAAAAAGCTTTATTTATGGGTGGATATTATAGAGCAATAACAGTTGTGTATAAAAGGAATAGAGGTCTAAAAGACTGGATGAAGACGGAGACAGCAGAGGACGACTGGCAAGCAGACAACCAGGAAAATAATGGCAGAGGAGAATGATGCGGAGAACCCCCGGGTGTCTCAGACAAAAACACTCCAACCAGCAGATTAATAAGAACCACATTTCCTCTGCTGGCGTACGTTTCATCTGTAATGGAGGAAAAGTGACAGACGTCACTTTTTTCTTATTTCTCTGGTTGTTTCTGCAACAGGGTGAACAGAAGACACTGCTGAGACATTTCTGTCTAAAGTGTCTTCACTGCTTGCTTTAATCGGGTTTACAGTTAAACACAGCTGAATGATAGCTGCTGCCTTGTAAAAGTCTGACACGAGTCTCACTGTGCAGGGATTCATAGCAGCTTTCTGACCCGGCCTGCAAGCAAAGTCATCGTGGGGTCAGATGTTGCTGCTTTTGAAAAGCTGAAGCCGTCCTGCATCAACCCATAAATGAACCCGATTTTTCCCTACTTTTAAATTGAAAGCGGCGCCGCCTTTCACACAACGTTCTTTCAAAGGTTTGATTTGAGCAGTGCACCTGGAATAACCCTGTACCACCCAGTCAGACCCAGTCAGACCCAGTCAGAACCAGTCAGACCCAGTCAGAACCAGTCAGACCCAGTCAGAACCAGTCAGAACCAGTCAGAACCAGTCAGAACAGGTTGACCCCACCTGGTTAGAAGACTGATGATGCAGGCAGGAAAGGAGGGATGGGAAGGATTCGAAAAGGAGAAAACGTTTTAAGAAAAAAATAGAGAAACAAAAATAGTGTGACAGAGCTGCAACCCTTCAGGGTGGAGGTGGGAATGAGATTCATGTGGGGGGGAATTAAAGTTTCTATACTAAAACTTATTTATAGGAACCACTTTTCATATTCATGGCAGATTTCACAGCACAGACACGAGACCGCAGGATAATTCAGCTGGTAGCATCAGAAATGCTGTTTGTGGAGGCAGAAATCTTATAATAGAAAAGATCACTTTACTGCAATAACCATTAAAACTGGGAGGCTTTACTGGGGGGAATTTCCTTCATAAATATTTCATCTTAGAAAGCACAGAGGAGTTGTGACAAACCATGTGCAATCAGACTAATGAAGACACAACCGCTGTAGGAACCGTAGAGTCTGACAATGTGAAGGAGTGCACCCCCTCCCCCCCTTTCTATTTTTAAATCTGTACTCATAAGAAGTCTGGATTTATTAAATCAGCTGTTATTTACAAGCTGCGACATGTGAATCAGAGTAACTGACGGGGGTGGGGAGGGGGGTGGGGGTATTGCCTGGGTAGGTTCCTATTCTTATCTAATATTCACATTTACATCAACCATAATAAACCTCTCCTCCATTCATCTCTGGTTGGTGGTCTCCATGGAAACCATCCGCTGTGTTCTGTTGCAGAGCATCTGCTTCCTGGTTGGACGTGTTGACAGGAAGTTCTGCATATTCTGGTTGGTACCAGTGTTAAATGGACTTCCTGTTGCTGCTCCAGCATCACCCACCAGTCCGTCCATCCTCCTCTGATAACAGCTGGGTATTTTCTCAGACCTCTAAGAAACCCTGGAGATCTGTGCAAATCCTTGTGAAATCCTGACATGGCGTAATACAGTTACTGTCATGTGACTGCTTGCTAACGGTTAATTAACCAGTGTAACAGGTAGATCTAATGAAATGAAAGTAGGTTGCATTTGTTCCCTAATTCGCCTCCTTCCTTGAGGATTACTCTCTAACAATATCTATTGTTCCCTGTTTAAATAAATCAGGCTGAAAGGAAGAAGCACAGGTGAGTTCAACGAGCCTAATTATTAGCCTGGCGTCTGGGAGCAACACGCTGCATGCAGCGCTGGATGCATCAGGGTAAAACTGGAGGAGCAGATTAAATCATGAGAAGTTGTTCTGAATAATTCCCAGTGACATCTTTATACGACCATAAATCAACATTTACATTTACCACAGGATTTTTGTCCCGTTTCAGCTGAAGGTGATCTTACTGAGTTATGGTCCATTAGAGGTGTCAGAGCAGCACTGGATGATGCAAAGGACCGTGTCCTTTTGTCTCTTTTGTGTCCTCCTCAGTTTTATGCACACAAACACATCCCGTCTTCTGGAGCTGGACTTACGCAACACTCTTAAATCAGCTCCCAATGACTGCTTAATTACTATTTACGACCCACCTTGCCTCCCCGTGTTGTTCTTTCCATTTAAAATATTAAGTAGTCGCTTGAGCCTCGCTTGGCTGAGCGACTCTCATAGTTTCATCTGTGAATACATCTGAGAAAGATGTGAAGTGGATGTTTTATTCAGGGTCGTGTTGAGCTTTAGCAGAAATAAAGTGGCTGAAAACCCTGCTGTGAGACGAGACTCTGAACCTAAAGCTGAACATTTCTCAGAAAAGGTTCTGATGCATCTCTGGCCGTGATTATCTGAGAGGGTTGGAAGGTCTTTCACTCCCCGGATAAAAAACCAGCTGCATGCAGATGTTCAGCAGAGATCGGGACAAATGGCTTCCACAGCACAAAGGAGAAAGATGTGTTTGTGACAATGTTTCCAGTAACCCTGAACCAGCAGTAAGGAAGAAAACCAGTGAGAAACTGGGTTAGTGTGGAGCTGGGAGACCTGGAAGCAGGGATGCTGCTGTATGACGCTCATGCTTCCAACAGAATAAAACCATCACAGGCCTTTTGTCCCATTCTGAGCACTGTGTAGAAAAACAATGAAATTCAGTTTAAAGATATCATTTTAATATTTTTAACCAGAAAAATCCATTAAAACAATTAAAAACTACGTTTCAACAGGTTTCCATGGTATGTGGATAATCCTGATGGTTTCCAGTTCTTAATGTGTTCTCAACCCAGTTTGAGCAGCTTCTGCATCTTTTCCACCTGCTGTCCCAGAAACATGTTTAAACTATTTCTAATGTTAATTCTCACCTTTAATCTGCTGTCCATGTGGATTAGATCCATGTGCTTCTGCTGTGACTCTGATTAGCTGCTGCAGGTTTGTGTGTTAAACGTTGCTTTTTGTAAATCTAAGGTCGACTTTAGTCTCTGCAGTTTAAACCTCTTGCTAACGTAACTTCATGCTTTTACTGTTGTGCATTTTGCTTTGTGGATCACCTTCAGCTTATTGAATAGTTTGAGTCATTCTGGGTAAAACACACACTCAGTGTTTTAGCTCCAAGTCTGTCAGACAGACCGAGTGTTTCATTCATCCCTCATCATATTTTCCTCTGTAGCAGCATGAAGAGCAGCATCCAGCGCCTACTTTCACACCTGTTACAGTCAAACACATCGAGAACGTGTAATCATACTTCCTGACACGCTTTCCTTAATCCGGACTCTGAAAGTCACGCTGATTTTCCTACACTGATTTAAAAACCATTGACCAGCTTGTTGCTTCCTCTTCATTCAGCAGATCTGTCTCGATGCAGATATTTTATCAGCTGCTCAGAAATAACAGCTGAGAGAGAAAAGTGCAAATTCTGCAGCCAGTTTCAAACCATCAGTTATTAAAATCCACATTATAATAAGAGCCTTCACATAAAGGTGTTTCCAGCTTGTTGCTTCTGTGTGGCGTCATTGTTTCTGGCAGAACCTTTAAATAAATAAGAAAGATTAACCCTTTATCGGATCCTCACTTCTACATGAGCAGAGTGAGCAGAAAACACGTCACATTTAATGGAGCTTTTATTTTACAGGAACACTTCTTCCTGTTGACAACGAAACAGGATCCAACCAAAATAACCCCAAACCCACTTCATGGTTATCTGGCAGTTAGACTTCATTATGGTGTGTGTCAGCAAGTGAAGGCTTAACTCAGTCCATCTTTCAAAGTGCAGTCTACAGTCTGAAGATGCCTGAAATTTATGCAAATATGTGTGAAAATAAAACAAATTGGTTCCCAAACAGAGCGTGACTGGCAAGCAGAAACAGTTCCAGACGATATCAGCTGAATGTGTCTCGTGCATTAGCTTTGTGGACACTGCAGCGGTCGTCCACCAGAGGTCCTGCTTGCCGGCTGGCTTGGAGAATCTTCTCCAGGTGTGCAGGTGGCAACCTGTTCCTCGTCCAGGCTCATCAGGTGGAGGATAAAAAGAGTCTGCTGCCTGCGTATTAACCTCTGTGGTAATGTCTAATCGTTCTGAGTGCCTGCTGAGAAATACTAGGTGCTTAATCTCAGTCAAACTACTTGGTTTACAGCATAAAGAACCTGGATCATCTCAATACCTGCTGAGCAGCTCGTCCGCTCCACATGTTTCTGCCTTGCCTTCCAAACAAAACAACCAATAAAACACCTCCTGAGCCTCTTTTGGTCCCCTATGTGCTGCTTTTGGATCAGCTGCGTACAAAGACCATGACAGAGGCGTGACAGTTATGTGACGCGGGAACATAAAATTCATTATGGCAGCTTTTTAAACCTGGAAGTGGGCATCAGCAGGTCTGACAGGTGGCAGGAACAAAACCGTGTTTCCAAGATGGCTTCAAACGTTCAGCCTCATCCTACCTGCAGCTAAATGAGGCTTAACACGCTTTTGGACACAATTCAAATCCCTATTTCTTTTTCTCCTGGAGTTTTACTGTCCAACGTCTCGTTACCAGACCTCTGCAGAGCTGAACGGCTTGCAGATGAAGGGCCACCTCTCCAGGTTGGTACATCTCCAGGACCAGACTTACTCACAGGTTTTACTGGAAGTATATATCCATAACAAAGCTGAACCGTTTCTGATCTGATGCTGGATCCTGGTTAATTCATCCTGCAGAGACATCAGACACTGCAAAGCCATGAACTCATAGTGCCTTTTGTAAAATAACCAGGCAGGTGTGTGGAGTCCTGCAGCCTGCAGTGTTGCACCACTGCAACAGGACACAGCTCAATGAAACAAGTTTACATCCATAAAGACCACCAGAAATGTGCTGCTTCCACAGAGTAGGATCTATTTCCCCTTTGGTTTTACTGTAAAACAAACCTGTTATGACGGGTATGAGAGGTTGCTGTGTCGTGCTGCATTAAAACAATGAGGGAAATAAAACTACCAAAGATGTGTCCTAGTGCTGCAGTTTGAAGTGTAATCCCAGCTCCTTCTTCTGACGGAGGCCTGCAGGGCAGAACCGCTGCACAAGCACTGCATCAGACCACAAACCCACCTCGCTTCTTTAAAAGGTTCCTGCATTCACTGAAATCCCAGTAAACATGTTTAATGTCTTTTTCCTCTAGTGGAAAACATGAAACGACAAACAGCAGGTGATGGAGACGTGGCATTATTCACCAAACCACCACCTCCTGCTGGATCGTTCCATTCACTGTAACCCGGCATGAATCCCACACGGACGTCTTCACTGCGATGGCCTGCAGCTTCAGGTAAGTCATCATCCTTGCTAACATCCGTTTCCTGCACACTGCCTGCTGGTTTCTGGCTTCTTTGCTGTGTAACCCGACAGATCCACAAGGCCCAGTGTAACCAGTGCAGGGGAGGTACAGGATCTCTGTGAATATAATGCTGGGTCCTGCTGGACCAACCAGCTCCCAATGCAGCAAAATGTAATGGTATCAGGGCGGCAGCTCTCTGCTCATCACAGGCTGAGTTTAACATGTAATGTTTATGTCCAGCAGGTACCACTGGTACTGTCTAACCCCTGCTGCAGGTCCATCTTTGTTACCCTGAAGAGTGATGATCTTTGGGCTTTTAAATGATTAGTGATGGTGCAGTGCTCATCACAAGGTGGTTAATTAATCTTTAGCAAACCATTCATCAATCAAAGCTTGACAGAACCCATCCTGTCTCTCTCGAGGCATCATGCTGATCATGCTTCAGAGGTTTCACACCGTGATATGAATAAGATAAAATCTCATTACACTATGATCAAGACACCCTTCCCACATTCCTCGATGCTCAACGTGTTTTTTAATCTCCAGCTTTCACCCTCATTAACAGAAGGTGGTTTAAGAGTATTGCCAAACAAACCTGGTACTCAGTAACTTCCTCTTTGGGTTTATGGAGGCTCACCAGTCTCAAACCTTTCAAATGGAGACAAGGTAACTGGGACTGGCTGCTGGGATTGACTGGACTGTTCACCACTCATTGTCAGAGACAAAGCAGGCAGGGTGGTCCTGGACAGGTCCAACAGAGACAAAATCCCTTTACCTGTCCAGGGTTTGCCGCCTCTCGCCTGATGATTGCTGGGATCGGCTCCAGCAACCCGCCGCCCTGATTCAATATGGATGTTTGGAAAATGAGTAGATGGACAGTTAACCTGAGCCGGGGACAACATGGAAACTCCACACAGGCGGTTTGGTATGTTCGCTGTATCATCGGTGGATTGCTTGACTTCTTGTTTCCTTAAGGTTCATCTCGTCCTGTAACTCCTGCTTCCTGTTTGGAGATGTTACTTCTGTTCCTGGTTTTGTCTCTGTAGAAATGCACCACATGTCCTTTGTCTTGCTTCTCTCTATGCCATGCTTCCCTGTGGTCTGATGTCTGTTATCAGCCCTGGGAAGTATTCTGGCTCCAGTTCTTCTATCTATTTTCTTGCTTTTCATCCCGCTCTTCCTGGATGACGGAGCTTCTGTCTGAAAGTCCAGACCTCTGAAGACCTCGCTGCGTGGTCTCATTCTGTCAGTCAGTCCTCACAGCTGCTGATCACAGGTGAGGACAGGACCATGGACCGATCAGTTAATCAAAGCATTGCCTTTCAGCTCAGCTCCTTCTTCACCACAACAGACTGATGCAGAGTCCACATCCTCCTCCGGATCTCCTGCTCCATTCTTCTCAGTTAACATGACCCAGAGGTGGCTGAACTCAACCACTAGGGGTGGGACCTTATTCCCAACCCGGAGGGGGTCAAGAATGTGTCCGCCTGCAGTGATTTTTGTTCTATATGCTAGCCTACACTACAGTATGGCGCCTTAGCTACAGATCTGATGCAACTCTGTGGTCCATCTCAGTGCGTGAATGTTTCCGAAGCATCCCAGTCCCAGACCGAATACCCAGCATGGACTGATGCTGCTTTGTTTACCGTCACAGGTCAAAGTAAAGAGGAATCAGCTGATCCACAAGGGATGTCTCTGAGCAGAGAAGCCACTGATGTGGGTCTGAGCAGCCTCCGTTTGGTAAATACAAGGGACCAAAGCAGAAAAGTGTCTGATTTTATGCTTTCAAGTTATTTTAATATAAAAACAGCCTGTGAGGGAGTAAGAGACAAGAGTTGGGGACACAAGAGAGCGAAACATGCAAAAACAAAAAAGATATGGTAGAAATGACAGAAAGCCTGCTGTAAGAGACGAGGATCTCCTGAGAACGTCCCAGATCTGCTCCAGTGTGGCAGGAACCCCTTGGGATGCATGTTTCCTGCATGCAGTAGCAATAATACGCTCCAGAGCCTGTTTCTCAACAATCATATGAGTAAAACAGGAAGAATAACCAGGTCATACTTGTATGTTCTGTAATATTAATGATGGGAGACATGTCTACATCACAGATAACACGCTAACGAATAGAAAGTCTGGAAACCGGTGTTGTCATGTCTGACCTCCTGCTGACATCTGCATGTTCTGTTGCCCGAAGCCGTCAGGAAGTGAAGCTTTCAAATCTGAGGTCAGGTTTTTACAAGCTGGTTAGGGTTGGATTACGTCCCAGTTTAGTCCTGACGTGAACTTTATCTCTGCCTAATGCAGCTTTATGTCAGAGTCATGGTAGCTTATTTTTCTGTGCGCTGGAAGATCCCATGCAGCACATGAATCAGGTGTGTTGCAGCAGGAAAACAGCTTCCTGTAGAGCAGTGTTTTTCACCCCTGGTCCTCAGGGAACACCGTCCTGCGTGTTTTGGTTCCTTCCAACCTCAGCGCACCTGA
>JBAMIG010016525.1:0-11669 GCA_037177335.1 Kiunga ballochi | reverse complement strand
GTCTATAGTTAGCTAAAACACCAGGATCCATTTCTGCAGAAGTGACAAATCCAGGCGCCCCCGCCATGTTTGAGGATCTACCTGTACGTTTAGAACAGGTGGTTTCACCAACTTGTTTAAATGGTAGATAAACTTTGGTGACTGGTTGGAACAACTACTGGACTGGATTTTTATCTTAAATTAAAAATATAATGGACATTTTTATTGTCATAGACTACAATGAATATAAATTATTTCTCATTACATAATATTGAGGCCAGAAACATACTTTATTAAAATGATCACGTAGAATTTTAGTCTTTAATCATGATTAAATAATTTACCGAAGGAGCAACGTGTGTTAAAATCTTGTTTTTTAGGAGTGTAATTTGTGTTATTGTATAATCTGGTGTAAACATATGTAGTTGTGTGTTTCTAATGAGGTGTGGCCACACAAAATAACACAAACACATTGTTTGATAAAAAACCTGTTTTCTTTTTTTAGTCTGGGTTTATTTATTGTACATGATCACAGCGTTGGTAAAAGTCACAGGAGAAGGAAGCTGATGGGCTTAGAAGTAGTTGACGATTCTACGGATGGACTGGATGTTGGGGTTCTGGGCCTGCCACTCGTTATGGCTGCAGTAGTTTCCACGCTCCACGATGTACATACGGCCACGGAAATTAGGCTCCTCGTACATCACCCAACTGATAACCAAGGGAAGAGATGGGGGTTAATGACTGGTTACAGTTTGCGTTGAGTTTGAATATGAAGGAAAGTTAATGTCTTTTTCTTTATTAAAAAAAAAGTGAATTCAAAACATTTATTAGTAAAACCAGGAAGCCTGTAAAATGTATTGTTCATGTCCTGTTATCAATCATTTGTACACAATTTATTCAGACTTTTTAAAAAAAAATAGTTTTGAATCCATTGCTTTTAGACTACGTTGATGTTTTGCAAGCCAAAATGTATATTAAAAAATGCATTGATATGAATTATTATCCCGTAAATATTTTAAAAACCAACTTTATGTCCCAGTTGCAGGAGGATTTTCTCATTGGTTAGCCCAGCTAATGAGCTTATATAGCTAATATTTAGCCACGTGGCTAATTTTTATTCTAATTTGTTATCCATGTGGCTAATATATTAAAACATATGCTGATTAATTAGCCATGTTGCTAATATATTTTTAAAAAAAATGCTAATATGCCAGCCATGTGGCTAATATAATTTGTAAAAAATCCTAATATGCTAGCCATGTGGACAATATATTACAAATATGCTAATATATTAGCCATGTGGATAATATATTAAAAATATGCTAATATATTAGCCATGTGGATAATATATTACAAATATGCTAATATATTAGCCATGTGGATAATATATTACAAATATGCTAATATATTAGCCATGTGGATAATATATTACAAATATGCTAATATATTAGCCATGTGGCTAATATATTAGCATATCTTTTCACAAAAACCACAGAAACTTATAACAAATGTGAAAACATAGAAACGGTTACACACAACACAACAAAAACCAGATGTTTACAAACAATGTTTTGATGAAAACAAACATCCAGCTTATGGATCCCAGAGGTGTATATTGCTTGAGTTTTAAGAACAAGAATACATAAAAGTATCCTTAATGTTCCTCACAATGAAGAATGAAGTCCTTTAAAGTATTCTTGACTTTAATAGTTATTTTGTGAGACTTAACACCCTGGAAATTACATTATAAAGTGTTGTTTAAACTTAAGAAGTGACTACAAACTGATAGAAATGCTAATGAACTGCAGCTTTCATCGCTTTTTATGCACAGGTTTGAGTTTTTCTTCCAGAAACTCCAAAAGTATCATTTAAAAACTTCCCTGAAAACACGTTTTAGTCCTACAACCTGAATCACTAAGGCTAAAAGCTAACATAATATATTGGTTGATATGAATGTTTATTCATACTTATTATTAATAAGTAATATTTCTTGTGTATAAACTGGGAATTGTTCTGCTGGTAAAATCAGAAGTCACAAAACGGATTCATCCCATGAGGAGAATGAATCTTAGCAAAAGTCTTCCTGTTAATATGGACTGTTTTTGTAGTCTGTTTGTTGTTTTGTATTTGTTTGTTGTGGATTAATAACTAATAAATGAAACCATGGTGGATGCGGTGTAGCACTGTAACTGCTCTTACGCTCCATCTCCATAGACCCTGACGGAGTTGATGCAGCTCTTGGTGAATCCACGGCTCTGCAGGAAGGGACAGTCGTCGCACATCTCCATACACTGACCGGAGTAGTTGCAGCCCTCAAACAGCTCAATGCGGTAGTGCTCTCCATGCTGATGGGCAGAAAGATGGGAGACAGAAAGCACTGGTGAGGTTTCAACTGTAAACAATTACCTTTTGTGCTAAAAAATGTCTTTTTGTATCAGTAACTGGAGAAAAATGCGAGTTAGCCAGGAAGATGGATCACCATGCTAATTCCTTCCTGTAATCTGAGACAGATGTAGAAAAACTAGGTCTCTGCTGGATAGAAAACAGATGAGCTAACAAGGTAACTGACCATTGTTTTCTTGTACTAATGGTAGCAGATTATTCCTGTTCACCACAGCGTGAACTTTCCCTTATGAACACACAGAATTTCAGACCCGAAACAAAGCTGCCATCAAACCAGATGATTTAAGAGCATCCGCCCTTTGAGGACCATGACATAAAACTTCCCAACAAGGTGTTTACCATGCGGATAGGCTTGCAGGATCCCATGTGGTCATTGTGGGAGTTCCACCTCTGGAACTCGGGGTACTCGCCGTGCTCCAGGATGTACTGCTGGCCCTTGAAGTCGGGGTGGTCATAGCAGATCCAGGCGCCACTCTCCACACGGATGGAGTTCACCCTGGAAACATATAGCGTTGTTAGTCTGATGGTGTTGGATGTTGGCTGTTCTATAATAATAATTATTAATGTTTTCAGGTTTAACATTCAGCACTGTTCTGACATATACAAACAGTTTTTACAGTAAAACATCAGTTTGTTACGTTAATTTCTTATTACTTAGAAGCAAAATCTGTAAAACCGTCTTCAGAAAGGTTTCTTATGAACACGTAATCTTTTAAATTCAGGAAGGAGGTAATAAATCAGAATGCCATAATGAGCGCAGCATATTAGAGTTAATTGGCAATTAGGTCATTTTTAAAGATAAAATAATAAATGTTTTTACCTGTTCATGAAGCCGCGGTCCTGGAAGTTATCACAGTCACCTCTGACCTCCAGCTTCCTGCCAGTGAAGCATTTTCCCTCATAAAAGGTAATCTGCAGAAAGTTCACATATCCATGATGACTAGATGGCATTAATGTGTTGCATTAGTTTTTTCAACATTAAACAGAAAATATATGGAATTTAGAGACATTCTGAGCCAATTAAATTGATAGTTGTGTAATAAAGTATTTATATTTTTGTATTATAACCATGTGGATGGTTAACTCAAAACAGTTGTATCAACTTTTTCTGCACTGTACTTTTGCATCCTTGACAATATTTGACAACTGTCTCTACAAAATTAATATATAAAAAGTAAACATAATTAAAAATAAGACGAAAACAACTTAAGTAACTAAATTTGTTTTCTGAAAGAAATAATAGAAGCAGCTTTGACCGAAATACATAAAAACAAACTTTAGCTTTTGTGTGAAAGTTAGACTTTTTCTTGTTTAATTTTATTTAACAGAACAAATAATAAAGTTTGTACCCTGTAAAAATCTGTAAAAAAGTAACTTGAGTTGTTGAGCAACATGAAGAGCGCTGATGTCAGGAAAGGATTGCTGATAGCTAGCTAACTGAGCTAGCTTAGTGAATGATGATGTAAAATTTCTTTTACATAAGTTTTATCATTAGTGTTTGAATTTTTAAACAATAACCAATAAACAGACACAAAATTAAACAAATACAGTAGAAAACTAGATAATTAAACTGAATTAAAAGGCTGCTAGGTAGCTAAACTGCTAAAAAGAAGCTAACTACAGCTTTCTGGAAGTGCTAGCTGTAATCCACACAATTCCCGGTCTGAAGTTATTTCCAAATGACTGAAGATTTGTAGAGACAATATTTCTACAATAATTATAGTTTAAGGCCTTGAACAGCTTTTAGTTAATATGACAATGAGATTAATTACTGTTTTAATTGATTTGACTTTCCATGAAACCACTAGCTTGCCGACTCTTCCCCTTCAATTGGTTGATCAGGCCACTACCTACAGTCCTAAAACAGTTTGGCTGACTTTTAAAATAGTAAAAAATTAATTTCCCTTTTCCATAATTTTTCTTTCTAGTGAAAATCCTTATGATACAACTCTGAATAGCTTATTGAAGTAAGTGTTTTCTTTTGTGTTAGCCTGATGGACAGCTGACCTGTCCAGGTGTGTCCAGGTGTACACGGCCTGAGGCCTCATAAAAGCTAATAGTGGCTCCAGGCTTTCAAATAACCAAGAAAAGGATTAAGTATGAAAAAAATGGTTAACCGTAAGTCTTAAAACACTAATAAAACTGCACATAACAGACTGGTGTTTGTTTTTCCACTACTGGTGTAGTTTTGATAATCAGGTTATTTCTAAACACATGAATGTGATGGAGGTTTTAAGAAGCATAACCAGAACCTCAACATTCAAACTGCAGAGATATCTGCAGCTGAAGCCATCAGACAAAGACAAAAACAAATATTTGATTGATTGTTTTAGTTTTCTCTTTTTTTGTGTATTTGACTTCACTAAAATTAGCTGAAAATTGTCTTCAGATTAAATATTTCACTAACTGAATATTGTTGTTGATCCAAGCCTAAAATCAAACCCTTCAAACTGAGCCTCCAGCAGAAAACCTCCTGATGATTTGCTTTCATCCAACCTGCCGTGGTCTCCTGTTACTCACCTTTCCAGAGTACTGCGACATTTTTGCCCTACTGGATGTTGTCCAACCTGGCCCACAACCACACACACAGTGTAACAGAGAAAAAGTTGGACACCCCAATATATACGACAGGGGGGTGAGGCGGGGGCCTGGTAAGGGCAAGGCCCCGACCAAGGGGACAAAGGACCGGACTCTAATGGATTCTGCTGCCTCAACGCTTTCCCTTCATCCTGATGTGTCTGCTGATTCTGCTGCATGTGTGTGTGTGTGTGTGTGTGTGTGTGTGTGTGAGAGAGAGTGTGTGTGGTCTCAATAGAAAGTGCTTGGCCACAGCTTTGCAGGTCAAAGATAATGCACATGCCATGTTTCTGCACAGACAAACAGGCAGGGAAGTACTCCCATCAGGAATACTGTGATACCAGGAAAGGTTCGGCTTTGAACATGAGACACAAGCCAGACAAGTTAAAGCAGTTCAACTATCATAACTAAGTGGGTTATGTGTTATCTGAAAGTTTAAAATATATTCATTTATGCCAACAAACACACTGCTGGTTCCTCTCTAATGCTGCCATCTGCTGGTCGCAAAGAAGCACTGTCAGAATCCTTCCTACGACCTCCAGCAATTCCCATGTTTCTGCTCAGGGTGTTAAAGACAGACTGGCATGGATTCTGGATGTCCAACACTGTAATCGACTGACAGACTCTGTGATCTTATGGATCCGGTTTGCAGTAATGGCAGGAAGATGAGAGAGTCCAGTCTGGAGTGGGTCAGTAACGGTCTGAGGAGACATGTCCTTGGGGCACAGACCTCCAGGTACGAGTCAGACATACCTTACTGACATTGGATACTGGGAGGAAGTACTCAGACCATATGCTGCTTCAGGGGAGCCTGGGTACCTTCTGATGCCAATCTAATAGAACATTTCTGTTTATGTTCTCTCTTATACTCTGTTGTTACTGGTATCCACATCAATGCGGGAGCACTGGTTGTGCTTGTCTAAATTTACAACTCAACATTGCTCATCTGGGGAACCCTGAAACCAAGAACATGAACACCATAAAAATACCATACCTCAATGTATTCCAAGGACAGCATAATTTTTCAGGAGCCAGCTTTTCAAAAGCTCCTTTCTGACCTTGTGGTCCGAATCCTTCAGAACCGATTCCTATTCACAGGCGTGGTTTCTGAACGGATCCAACCATAAAACTACAGTTAGTCTTTGATTAACCTGTTTATTTACCCGTCTTATTCTATTCTACTGATTTTTCCCAACTTGTTCAGACTCTTCTGTAATTATTTTTAAGAAAATTAATAAATGAAGATTTTGAAATACAATATTTTGTCCGTCAAGCTTTAAGATTTTTTAACCCTTAAGGCAAAACCCACGAAAAGAAAAGCCAAGTTTTTTATAACGAAAGAATTGTCCCTTTTATTCTTTCTCTCTCTTTCTATAAACGTCTGTATATGTATATATATAGCCTATGTTAGCGTCTGACTGCGCTGCATGTAAATCTTCATTCAGAAAACATGCTATACATTCATAGACTGTGTTAATCATCATCGAGTAAAGACAGCATGATTTTAGCTGAGCAACAGAGCACAGCTTTATTGAGAAGAGTAATAAAAACAGAAATACTTTGACAGATATAAAAAGTGCTTTTTTTTACCTTGAAAATATAGAGCAGGCTTGTGTAGCCACCCCCAGTATCCCCCAAAAAAGTAAGAACAATTAAACTAAACTGTAATTTTACACTTGTTGAAACATGATTGTACGTCTTTTTCATGCATTTGTTTCTATGGAGACCCATTATGTCCACACAAGGGAAAAGATGGTCAGTGGAGAGAAAAAGGGGTTAACATGAAAAGATGTATGCTATTTATGCAAAATATTTAGTCAGTCTTTATCAACCAAAGTTGCTCTTTTACCTCCTTTAGTTCAGTCATCCTCTCTCACAGATTCTCGTGTTACTTCTATGCAGATGATACTCAGCTGTCACCGTGCAGCTTCAGCAGGAGTGTCAGAGAAAAACTCTGTAAAACATGTTTGCAAGGTTTGTTCCTGACTAAGCCGGTGTGCCTGGCTCATGAACAAGTGAGGGTTACTGCTTTCAATTTACAAAAATAAAACTATACAAAGGATCTGACATGAGAGTGTTTTATATATGTGGATTTTCTAGGTGTGTTATTTTCCAGTTCTCCTCGATCCAGTATGATAAAACCAACTTGTATCTGACTCCTTTTAGCTTCCAGCTTCTGGAACCAATCAGATCTTTCCTGGTAAAACCCCTAGAGAGAATCCAGATCCCATTGGAGCATCTTTTTTCCACACTCCATCCCTTAAGCCTGGTTTACACAGTGGATGTGGGTCGGAGCAGGATGAACTGGGCTGCATTTTTTTGTGGTCCACATAGGAAAACTGGGAAGTATGCCAAAAAATCCAATTCAACCCATCCTACATTTTTGGTATGGGGAAGAGGTCTGACCCAAAGGGTGGTTTGACATCGTAATCCTATGACTATTTGAAAACACAACTTTGCAAGAAAATAAAACAGGAATGACTCTGTTTAGAGCAGCAGATTTTCAGATCACATCAAATTGAAAGACCACAAACTGTTGGATAGTTCCCATTCTCCCCCTTTGTATGTTAGTCGTGTTTGGGTTATACTTTAGGGAAAGTGCCACCCTATGATGGCGTCATGCCATTACCGAGGCATCTATCATGAGCAAGATTTCTGCTGGTTGTAGGAGCACAGCAACATTACAGTTTACCAATCCAATACACAACCATTGATGGGGATGTAAACAAAATTTTTTGCTTCTACAGGACAACATTGATGTCAAACAGGATAACATCGATATTCTGAAGGGCAACATTGATGTTATCAACCTGCTTGTGTTGTTCTTATTCTCTGATGTACATCTTTTGCTAAATGACTGTAGACAGTATCACAGTGCCGCTAAAAGCCCCCTGAAACTGGGGATGTGATGCTTACAGGTTCATCTAAACCCTTATTTTCACTAAAGGACTCTGTACAGTATGACTTGGGACTGTTATTTGTTATTTCTAATACATTTCTAATCGTAGCCTTATCTGGTAGCAGCCTGTTGGTGGGACAAAAGATGCATCAGCTGAATTCTAGCATGTATTGCATGTACTAGCTGCACGATGGCTTCCTACAGTTATAATGTAGAACAGCACAGCACATAGACAACAGAGGAGAATGGCGATATCCATCTGTTTGAGTTGGATTAGTAAAATTTAGACTCTAATAATCTCTTAAACAATAAGTAACATGAGTTCAGACCTTAAATATTTCATTGACATGAAATGCCTTCAAGGTGTAACAGGAAGCATAGATTCACAGTTACGTCCATGATAATAAATGTGGTTTTAAATCCACCGGCACCGTGTCCAGGATGTACCTGCCTCTTGCCCGTTGATTGCTGGGATAGTCACCTCCAACCCTGAAATGGATGAATTTGTATGTAAAATGAATGGGTGGATGAGTGTTAGATCTACTAGCCAAATTTTTGAGTGCATTTTTATCAGTAGGGCTACAGTTTGGAAGCATCAGCTGTGAGTATGCAGCAGAGGTTATTCTGAGATCCTGAGGTTGTGCATCGTTGTGCATCAAAAAGTACTTTTTCCAGATGTTTGTTCTCTATGTGGACAGAAAATCTCACAATTCTGTGTTTAACTAGCAGATTCTGATCCGAGTCCTCTGGGACCAGAGGAGTAAACACAACAGGACTTTCCAGTGATTGGTTGGCAATAGAGGGGGCGGGACTACATCACGGAGCAGGGAGTCCGACCCTGTGGCTGACCCGCCTCCATCTTCTCCACCTCCAGGATCATCCTCCTGAACACGTCGACCGCTGTCTGAGGAAGACGAAGCAGAAGACGGTTAGATGGAAGCCAAGGTCTTCATCAGGAGGAAGAACTTTTATCCTCACCTGGTTTTCCTTGGCTGAAGATTCGAGGAATGCAGCGTTCCACGACTCTGCCAGAGCTTTTCCCTCCTCATAGCTGATCACTCTGCACAAGAACAGATGTCTTATATAAATATTTGATGTAATTTAATCTGCATATTAAGGGGCATGTCCTTTTGATTGGCAGCTATCCCAAAATGTGTTTTTTTTTCTTGCTTAGCTCTACCCTAACATGCCCTTTAAATAGGGCATGTCCACCATGCTCATGATGCCACCATGCCCATCATGCCCAGCTAACAGTTAGCTGGTTAGCTCTCATTAGACCTGAGTTAGCTCAGTTAGCTTGGTTAGCTCCTAGACACAGAAAGTTGAAGTAAACAAACAAAAATAAAAGCTTAAAAAAAAGCCAAATAATGTTCCAAATAAAAGGTTGAAGTGTGAAAGTCTGTATATATAACATATTGTGTGAGAATATAGTGATGCTGCATGTTAATAACTCATCATCAGAGGGTAAATTAATTGTAAAGACCCCTTGGCTTTGCTTTACGTAAAGGATTATGTCTGAAACTCTTTGGTAGGAGTACAACTAACACAGGATGATGCATTTTAACTCAACCCTTTTAATTGTTGCTGCATCATCTGAAACTACATAAAACATGTGTTTACTGCATTTCTCTCATTTTAAGGCAGCTTTTGTTTGGATTTTCTGTCCTACTTTCTCTTTTTAGCAGAACTTTACTCCACATCTCTGTTCTTGCAGTGGTTTATCCTCCTTCCCCCTCCTTTGTGCATTCCTCTCCTTCATCTCCCTGCTGTTGCTTTTTCTTACAGCTGTAATTGACCTGATTGGCTGCAGGATTACAACAGTCAGTAACTGCTGCTGGACGATGCTGCTATCAAGCTGCTGCAGCTTATGGGTGTGTTTACAACCATTACAATGAGGATACTCCGGCTTTAACAGGACATTTACAATAATTACGGAAACTTACGATTTGGATTCAGAGTAGTTTCAACATAATTCAGCTTGTATGAAGTTTGTTTGCGCGTCCTCAGAAATCCACGCTACACATTGACCACTAGAGGTAACGTGTAAAGTCACAGTGGTAAAAAATATGTGAATGGTTTGTGACCAGGTCTGATAGATTACATGCATAACATCTATTTCACCATTATTGTTTTTATTTTGTCATGATTTCAAAATGAGCTTTTAACCTTTAACCTCCACCAGGGTCATCATGCTGATGCTTTGCAACACATTGCTGTCTCCATTCTGAGTTCTCTACTCTGCCCCCTGCTGGAATCCTCTGGTAACAATAATTTTATACAAACAAGTGTGCAAACAACTCATAACAGAGCTGCTTACCTGGATGTGCAAATAGAAATAAAAAAAAGTATAATATTAGCTTAAATGCTTATGTCAATTCACCAAGAGGTTCTGGTGTAATGGTGTAAACGAGTTACCAGCTATAAAATGATCTCAAAGCAGGTAAATATTCCGGTTTAGACTCATTTTGTTGAGGTTAATTGGTTTTCAGATTATGTGTGTGTGTGTGTGTGTGTGTGTGTGTGTGAGTAAGAGAGAAAGTGTGCTACCTCTCCATGTGCAAGTCTTTCTTGTTTCCAACTAAAATAATCGGGACTCTAGAGAGAGACGGAAACGTGTTTGTTATTCCCTGAGTTATGCCTGACAGGACACATGACACACATTATCAGAATCAGGATCATCACCGCAACTGAGCAGATGATGAAATAAACCAGCACACTTCTGACATAGGTAAATATAATACATTCCTGATCTAAATACATAAAT
Source organism: Kiunga ballochi (assembly GCA_037177335.1). Classification (NCBI taxonomy): domain Eukaryota; kingdom Metazoa; phylum Chordata; class Actinopteri; order Atheriniformes; family Pseudomugilidae; genus Kiunga; species Kiunga ballochi. Next base: position 1,047 of record JBAMIG010016525.1, on the reverse strand, counting down.
AATGTTAAAAAGTGAAGATTATTTTAATGTTCCTCATATAATTTTATTTCTGGATATTGAAACTGAGGATTTGGGCCAGTCCTATCAAATACATCAAAAACAACATGTTCTGCTTGTTCAATTCAGAATTTTACTAATTTATTTTATTTCTTCCAACAGGTTGAAAAACTAAGAGCCAATGTCTTCGTTTATGAATTTACTTTGTTTAGTTAGTACATATTGATGAAATGCCATCCCATACTTCATACTGACAAAGACAGAGTTATGAGTTTACATACTGGACGTTGCCCACCATGTCCAGCAGCTTCTCATGGATCACTCTTACCACCTCGAAACTACACACAGAAACAGAAAACAACACACTGAGTGACCGTTACCATATATGGTCAGAAGGAAAGAGGTCTATTACCATGGTAACGGTGTCATAACAATGTCTGCTCCATACCAAACACTGGGGGCTTTTAACGAACACACACTGTAAAAGTTGTGAAGTTTTATTTAAACAATTTAAACGAAAGGACCGAATAAAGATCTGTTCCTCTGCTCGATTTGTAAAAATGTTTCTTAACTTCAAAAAAGTGATCGCATAAACATTTAGAGAAATAAACGTGTGAGGTGAGTAAGGGGTTCAAGGGGTTCTCCTCCATGAGCCGCCACCTTATCGTGGTGAAGGGGTTTGTGTGTTCCGATGATCCCAGCAGCTATGTTGTTGGGGGTTTTATGCCCCTGGTAGGGTCACCCAAGGCAAACAGGTGTCTGGGGGAGGGACCAGACTAAGAGTGGCTCAAAAGACCTCTATGAGAAAGAACAATGGACAGAAGGCTCCCTTGCCCGAACCCGGGCCCCCCTCTGGAGCCAGACCTGGAGATGGGGCACGAAGGCGAGCGTCTGGTGGCCGGGCCTATGTCCATGGGGTCCGGTCGGGCTCAGCCCGAAGGAGCTACATGGGCCCCCCTTCCCGTGGTCTCAACAGCTGCAGGAGGGGCCGTAGAGGTCGGGTGCAGATATGTGAGCTGGGTGGCGGCCCGGGGCGGGAGCCCTGGCGGT
>JBAMIG010016522.1:0-11729 GCA_037177335.1 Kiunga ballochi | reverse complement strand
CATGAGGAGTTTATGGGAGACAGCATTTAAGTTTAACCAAGAACCTGTATCCGGGAATAAATACCTGTTTTCTGCTATGTTGTCCTCTGCTCGAGCTGAACCTAACAGTAGCAGCTTAACAGGCAGGGCAAAAAGACACGTCGTTTTACACAATAATCAGACATTAACGGACAACGCAGAGGTGCGGTTGCTTATTTGAAGTCTATTAATCCCTTCACATCGAAGGACATTATGCCACGCTCACTTACACAAAAAATAAATATTATGTATACGTAAATATCCCCCCGATCTGAACCAAAGTGGTGTTCTGTTGCTGGACTTCTGTGCTCCTAACGGATCGTCCATCACAAATACCATGTTCCAGCATAAGAGTGCCCATATGTACAACTGGTCAGTCAGTCCGAGTGGTTGTGCCTTTGCTGACACCAACTGCTACATTTGTCTAATTTTTTCTCACCATGGGGAAGCTTACAATTGCTCATATTCATTATTCATTAATTTAATTTACTTATTTATATATATATGTGTATATTTTTAATCAATTTATGTTAATCTATATATGTTGCCTCTTGGTGATGTCATCAGTAGACACTGTGTTGATTTCCACAGCTATGCTGATGATACCCAGCTTTACATTGCCATGTAAGAATAAGAACTAGAGCCAGTTGATGTTCTTTTAAAATTTATTTTAGATATAATGTCATGGATGGCAGAAAACTTCTTACAGCTCAACCAGGACAAGACTGAAGTCTTAATTGTCGGTCCTGAAGACAAGAGAGAGACAATTTTACACAAACTGCAGAGCTTAAACCCGTCTCAGTGTGTAAAAAAACCTGGGTGTTCTTTTTTTTACTCTGAGCTCAATTTTATCCCGCACATTTAAAATGTCACAAAAACAGGATTTTATCATTTAAAAAACATCACAAGTCTGCCCATTTCTCTCTCTTGCCAGTAAGGAGATGCTGATGCATGCTTTTATCTCTAGTAGATTAGATCATTGTAATATCCTGCTCGCTGGTCTTTCGAAGAAGTCTGTTTCAAGTTTACAATTACTTCAGAACTCGGCTGTAAGAGTCCTGACGAGGACTAGAGGGCGGGAATACATTATACCACCTTTAAAATCGCTGCATTGGCTCCCCGTGCATTTCAGAATTGATTTTAAGGTTCTTTTAGTTGTTTATAAATGTCTAAATGGTCTTGGGCCCTCTTATTTAGCTGACAAGAAGGTCAGCTATGAGCCCTCGTGGACCCTGATCACTACGGCCCTCGGAACAACCTGCCAGAGAGCCTCAGGGCTGCAGAAAGTATATCTGTTTTTAAGAAGAGGCTCAAGACCCACCTTTTTGGTCTGGCTTTTACATGATTTTATTCAGTTTATATTTATATATATATATATATATAAATATAGATATTCTCTTACTTATTTTTAAGTATTTACTTTTATTTATTTATTTTTAAATATTTAGTTATATAAAGTTATTTGGATATTTAAATATGAAATATATTTAAATTCCACCCATTTTAGTAGTTTAAGTTTTATTTAGTTTTATTTAATAAGGTCGATTTATTCTCAAGATGTAATACATGTACTTTTATCTTATTTGTTTAGCTGTTCCTCCATTGTTTTTATCATAGGGATCCTCTGCACTGGGGGCTATGCCTGTTCTATTTGCAGGACCGCTACATCGGGGTGGCTTTTCTGTGGGGGCATTTATACCTGTTGCGACTGGTTTCCATTGTGCATAACTCTAAATGCATCATGCATGTGCAGTAAAAAGCTTCAGCACAGAAAACCAACAGAGTGGGTGTGTAACCTGCAGGGGTGTTTTTACTTCTGTTCATGGATATAGTTTAAGGGGGTTCACAAGGGGCGTGTCCGATGGCATCAGTCATCTTGTGGTGGTGAGTCTTCACCCTAAATGTGAGACAGTTGAAAAGAATTCTGGTTCAAGCAGGAGATACAACACACACCAAACATGAGAGGGGGGTGGGGGGGAAGAACTACCGTATTTTTCAGATTATAAATTGCAGTTTTTTTCATAGTAAGGCTCGGGGTGCGACTTATACTCTGGTGCGACTTATGTGTGAAATCATTAACACACTATATAATTTCACATGTTATTTTTACACTAAACTGCAAGAGGGCGCTCTATGCCTGTGTTGATAATTTCAACATTGCCGGTAATTTATAAAAACTGAGAAGGGCTGAACAAAATGGCACCGAAAAGAAAATCATATTCTGCACATTACAAGCTGCAAATAGTGAAATATGCAGCCGAAAACAGTAATCGAGCAGCAGAAAGAAAGTTAGCAAGAAACTTGTAAGGGACTGGCGAAAAGTGGAGGTTACTCTTACTGAAATGAAGAAAACATAAAAAGCTAATCACGGGCAAAAAGCTAGGTGGCCGCAGTTAGAGGAACGAGTTTGTGCATGGGTGCTTGAACAACGTGCTGCTGGGAGGGGTTTGTCATGTAACGTTAGTACATCGTACACTTATTCAATTTATTTTAAATTGCCTTTCAAGATGACATGTATGTTTTTGATGTTGGATCAAATAGCAAAAAAATTTCCCCCAAAATGCGACTTTACTCCAGTGCGACTAATATATGTGTTATTTCTTTCTTAATTATGCATTTTTTGGTTGGTACGATTTATAATCTGGAGCAATTTATAATCCGAAAAATACGGTAACTAAGACACATAGATAGGAAGGCCGCTGCTCCTCCACATCCAGAGGAGCCAGATGAGGTTGATTAGACATCTGGTTAGGATGCCCTCTGTTGAGGTGCTTCAGACACGTCCTTGTGGAAGGAAACCGAGGGACGACCCAAAACTTTGAAGCAACTTCATCTCACATGTAGCCTGGGCATGTCTTGGGATTTAGCTGGTTTTATTTGAAGTAGTTTTAACCTTTTTATGCTTTGAATCTCTAAAAGGAAGAAAAAAATCCATCCTTTTTTGGTGCGTAATTATTTATTTCACCAAGTTAAACAAGTTCAGAAAAAGCTGAAACTTCATTTTGATTTAAATTAATGTAATTCACCTTTCCTCTCTGAACGAGTAAGGGTTCAAAAAGCCTGGTGTGTTTGTATTTGTTTTCTAGCATGTGACGTGCTTCAAACATTTAGAAGCTACTTCCTCTCACCGTTGTGCCATAATAGAAGCAAACCATAAAGTATATTTAGACAGGATTTAGAAATATACAGAATAAATGTCAGTGGGCCATCAAATGAGTCAGCAATGTTGAGTTTAAGACTGGAAGGTTATATAATCCATCTTTGACCAAAACTACAAAACAGATAATTTTATAATAAATCCAATCAATTACCTGTGAAAAACATGACTGTTGTTCACATTTTGATGGAAGCAAAGAATGGTTAATACATATTTTAATCAAGTCACTTACAGATGTTCCTCCCTTTAGTAGGACAGCTTCAGGCTGTGTAGGCAACCTTGGGTCTTCTTGGGGCTCTCCTTCTTTAGGAAGACAGCTGTTGACAGAGTATAAGTAACGTGTGTTCATATTCAGTATTTATAAGTAGCAGTAAATTCTGAGCTTAACTGCATGGTTGCTGTAGTCTGTACCTTTGCCATTTCTTAGATTGGTAGAATTTCAACGCTCCATACCCAAAGACAACAACAAGCAGAAGACCAAATAAAATCCAACCAGTCTTATTGACTTCTGTTAGGAAACAAGAAAGATTAAAACGGTAAGAAGAAATACTAATGTTAATAATAAATTATTTAGCAAGTCTTAAATTTGAAAACTATTCCGATAATATTGCATTTGCCATAAAACCCATTTAGTCTTGCTAAAAGGTTCTTTCTTCTCATATTAAGGAAACACACACCAAACAAACAGCCGTGCATGAATATAAGAATCCTTTCAGAACACCTAAAAACTCCTTGCAAATGAGTCTTAACTCAGGAGGGAATCCAAAATATTTTCACATAAATCTTAGCAACTGAACAGGCTGTGTCAGAATGTGCACCCTATGCCCTATAGAAATAAAAATGTGTGATCTATAGTGTTTTGTTAACTTTATAAAATATTTGTTATATATCCAACATTGTAATCTGCGGCCCGCAATGCATTCTGGTTTATATTAACTGTAGTGACCATCAACGATCATTACTTTTCATTGTGGGTAATTCTGAGGGCACTACATTTTTCTCAAAGTACATTCGGACACCCCTACAAAAGGGTGTGTCTACTATATAGGGCACTATGTAAGACATAGGGTGCACATTCGGACAGAGCCACAGAAAACACGAGAAACAGGTGAAATGTATAAACTAAATAAAACCATCTGACCTGAGAAATAGGAAATAAAACTCCCCCTAAAACTAATTTTGTGTTTTTACATATTTCTGGTATCTTTTTTTTCAATTAATTGATATATGTTTTATGTTTGTGTTAAATTTTTAAGGTGTGTTTAATTTTTAAGGTGTTAATATATAACTTACATTTTAGGAGCTAAGTCTGCTCTGCATAAAACATAGACCTCAATAGGACAACCAAAGAGCATGCCTATTGGTTGTAAGAAGACAATGCCGGCCTCCATGGGAGGACCCGCGCGCTTTCTGAACTGAGAAAAAGACACTCTCAGTCAGTTTCAGAGTTACAGTTGGAGTAAGAAGTTGCAGAATGATAAGAGACGTGAAATAAGGAAGGCAGAGAGTAAGAGCTAAGAACAGCCTTGCAGAACAAATGGTGAGAGACTGTGGATCTGGTAGATTTTCTGTTTTTGAGCCTCCAAACTGAAGTTTGGATCTGATTTATAGAAAGTGTTTTTTCTACAATTCTAATGGATTTTGATCTCCTTTATCACCACAGCGACACTTTTACCTGAACTTCTTTTACACTGATTGCTATGATTTCATTACCAATCCAGCCAATGAAAGGGTGACGCCTAGATCCTGACTTACGAAGCACCTAAGAGGGACACCTTTTTCCGGACCTTTTGGTGCCAGAACAGATCATCCACCATTTTTCCTGCCCCACAACAGAACCCAAACCGGTCCAGTGCCCAGGGCGTTAATAATGTGGATCAGTTCAGAAGGAACTCATCCTAAAAAATCCAGCTTATGGTGATGGTTTGGGGAGTCATTATTTTTTCCCTCCACAGGCCTAGGTCATAGCTAAATGATCAATCTCAGTCTTACAGATCCAAAGAACTACTTTATCATTTTCCTTAGATATTAATGAATAAACATCACAGTTTATTTAAGTTATGTTTAATCCGTCACACAGTTACATTTCTTCACCACAGAAGGGGTAGCTGATTATCATATTTACACATTTCTGGTTTATGATTGTCATATTTGTTTTATGTCTTTCTTATTTTTCTTTATCTTAGTTCCAATATTTTATTTCATGTCAATCTTTAGATCATTTAAATAAAGGTTCCATTTAATTACCTGGTCGCTGTCAGTCGGTGATGTCATCTGGATCATGATCTAGAGCCATTCAAACAGAACTCACAAAATGGCATCTAAGACTGATTAATTAAACTACTTAAATAATTTTTTAATTAATTATATATTAATTATAATTTTTTTTAAAAATAATTATTCATTCATTGAGTAATTCACTCTATTGATGACATCTAAAGGCTCTAACTTAACACAGTAAGCTAGAAATTAAAAGGTGGTGCTCCCAAAGGTAAATATTATTATTGTTAATATTTCAATTTAATTTTAATTTATTATGCTAAATGGAGCACGTCTGAGGTTGCAGGTGGCGTCAGTTTTCTCACCGTGCATGCAGGTATGGGGTACCCACCATGGACACTTGAGAACTAGAGGGAGCTTAGTCACTTCTGGTAGGCAGTTAGAGGGACTGGTCTACGGTGAAACTGTGGCTGTGTCTGGAATAGTTATAGTTGTTTTCTTGGTTAAGCTGATTATATTTTGGGCATTGTGTCTGCAGTTGAGGACATTTTGGAAGCTCTTCTGGAGGAGATGTTGGAGTACTGTTTGAAGGAATAGTTGATTAAGATTGCAGAGCAGTTCAATATGGATGTTGGGGATAAACGAATGAAGAAAAATCTGGTGGAAGATGGGGTTCTGCCAGTGTAGCTAGTGGGTGCATTGAGCTCTCTTTTGTGCACCATGAGTTGTTGTTGTTAGCTGAAATTAAGTGACTTGAGTAGGAGAAGTTTCCAGTAACCTCCCTTTGGTTTCCCAGTTCTGTGAAAAAGCTCCAGATACCTTCTCCACATGATTGCAATTTAGAAACTTAAACAAAGTGGTGTCATAAACATTTGGTATCATTTTCTGCCAGTCTAAAACCAAATATTTTAATGTATTTTGTGGAAGAATGAGATCAGTGAATGGATAAACATAGCATATGAAATTACAGGGCAACACGAGACTGGAGCGCTATGGGTAATTTTCATACACTAGATAAGCTCTCATTTCCCTAATGGTTAGCATACTTTGAAATGTTCAGATAACCAAAAACACTATATAGCCTATATAGTCTGTGCACTTTGAAGTGTGTAGACTGTGAATTAGGGGACAGCTTATAACTACTTTATTGTGTGTTCTGTTTTGACATTTTCTGTGGATTCTTGTACAGATTACATTCTAATGAAAGGGACGAAACTCCCAGTTCTAACTAATCTTGTGCACAGATTGGAGCCCGGCTGTGACCTGGTGCAGGGTGAAGTCATTATGGGGGGTCGTCCGGCTTTACCAGTTGACGGAGTCCATGTAATTTTGGCCAATGTCCTTTGGCAAGTGAAGAGCGAGGCTGGTCAAACCCTCTGTCAGCACATTGTTCCACCACTGGAAATTTTTAAGGCTGTTAGTGAGCCAGATTAGATAATAGCCTCTGTTTCGGTTATACTGTAGGTCGTTGTTTGCTGACCCCGAGTCTGTTAGTTTATTACCCCGTACCAAGCGGGGTATGCCTCCCTCAGACATGCCGGGTTCTCCATTCACCGCTTTTCGGGTGAAAAAACTTTGGTTCATTTGTTCTTCGACCAGCTGACCAAAACATGGTGATTTTATCAGGAAGGGGTGCAAAGGGGCACTCTTAAGATATTACAAACAGAATCAGCCTTTAACTATTGTATAGACAAAAACAGATATTCTCAGAAAGACGTGAGAACCTATCAGTCCTTTAGAAAAGCTTGTTATCTGTCTTTGGTGAGTAACTTAAATGTTCCTTTAAAATATGCATAAGTTCTTAATAAGAAAGGCCGTTTTTTTTTTTACTCTGGAATTATACTCATTTTGTGAATATTGACCACATTTGACAAATACTACTGTTTTATTGAGCTTTACAAATTGTATTTGAACCAAGAAAGCACCATTCATAGAACTTAATGAACATGCACAATGTTTGCTTTCTTAAATATAAAAATGAATTAATAAACATGTTACTTTGTCTGCATTATACAACAATCACAGGCTGTAAAATGTGCAATATCACTAAATAATATTTACATACACTTGGTATGAAAATAACTTCACCATCATAAAGATCATTATTTGTCTCCAAACTCCAGTTTATGTAGCACTGCCATATTTTCTTTATGATCTCATTTTTTTGGGCTCCCACAAGTAATCTGAGAAAAGCCTGAAGCCTTTGTGTGAAGGTTTTAGGCAGTGTTTTGGATTTAAACTGGAATATCATCCACCTTGCTGAGTTGGTATGTCTTCTTTGTAGATATTTGTGCCATTTGCTGAGATGACTAGTTGTGCAAATTGTTAGTGGTATCACTGGTTGTAGTGTGCTGTATATCAGAACCCCACCATCTTTATCCTCCATGACAGGCACCGAGATCAATGCTGCCTCATCTTTTGGTGTGTCTTGTGAAGTCAAGTTACCACAGGTATTACACTCTATATGCTCTAGGAAGGACTTGACATAGAAGTACTTCCAAATCTTCCATACATCGGTTGCCAAGCCACTTTTTTTAAAAAATGCTTTACAGGTCCTTATGAAGATATCTCTGAGGTTTTCTAGCACTTTTTGACCCTTATAATCTGTAAAAACAAAGTCTAAGTAGGCCATGCCACTTTGTTAATTAAAAAAAACAGATGGTACACATCAAGAACGTTGCTTACATTTTCTATTAACTTGCACCTCTGATGAAGTCTTATAGACAATAAAATTAAAACAATACAAGTCCAGAAACTGACATTAGACAAGAACATTCCTCCTAAGGATTGGAATTGGTAGTAAAACCACTAAAAGTATTTACAATCTATCTTGATAGTAACAAGTTAAAAAGATCAACTCTTGCTCAGAATGAAGTATATACCTTGTATAAGCATTATATCTTAAGGCATTCCTTAAGGTATAATCTGGTTATTTGAGACTCCTGGACAGACATGCAAATTCATAACATTTTCACTGGAGTAATTAACAACCATGAACTTGGAACTAAAAAATATATTTCTTCAAGGTGGTTCCAACACTCAGAAAAGTGGAGACTGAACTGTAGCCCCCACCTTCTAGGTAACAACTAAACTAATCTACTTTCAAGTCTTTCTTCATCACCCCATGGTGATAAGAAATACTTTCCAGACCACACATCCTTTAAACTATATTTCAGATGCAAATTTAAAACCTAAACAGCAAGGTTGTATTAAACATGAGTTACTGTTTGAGTGTGATGTTCTGAAGAAGGGATTTAGACTTTAGAGAGACTTCTGATATGCATATTAAGAACCTGAGCTTGAGCCAAGCTCCAGACTTCTTACTGGAGACAGATGTTTTGTAGAGGTGGACTGTGTATTCCAAGCAAAGAATTCAGAGCATGAAAGATTAGAGAAGAATGCCAATGATATCAAATTGAGAGCAGTGCTTGAACCAAACCAAAGAAGGTCTAGGATGGAAAAGAATGCATGGAGATATACTGGGCATGTAAACCACAAGGCAAAATGGCAATTTGGAAATTCTTCCAACTGAGTTGAATGGAGGATTAGAAATGATCTGAGATTAATTTAAAGACAACTACAAACTTTTGTTTTTTCTCTGTTTTATGTTTTTGTCATGTTAGGCCTCCAATGAGACAATTATTTGATTTTAAAACACATTAAGCTAATTAACAAACATGGTGCAAGTTATCACCTCCACCAAGGCAAAGGTTTTTACCAGCATTGATTTATCTCTTTGTTGGTCTGTTCGTGTGTTTGCAGCATAACTCAAAATTTATGGATGGATTTTTGATGAAAATCCCCAGAAATGCTCGATCTGAGACAAGAAACGGGTTATTAGAATTTAGAGGTGGTTCAGATCACCATCTGTATCCAGGAATTTATTAAAGGATTCTTTATCATTGCGAGATAGGGCTGTTTTCAGCGTATGTGTATATAACTCTATGAAAAATGCTCTGATTGCTAGCCAAAAAGAAAAAAAAAGCATGACATGGTCATGATAGTTTCTATAAAATGTTGCTATAGTGTTGATCATGGCTCCCACACTTCACATTTCACATAAAACATAAAAAATGAAAATAGAAACAATGAGGGATCACATGGAATGAATGCCCCCGGAAATGGATGGATGGATGGATGGAGATATATATATATATATATATATATATATATATATAGGGGACTGGAGCCAATCCCAGCCGACATTGGGCGAGAGGCGGGGTACACCCTGGACAGGTCACATCACCAAACACATACACACACAACTATACACACACACACACTTCTATAAGCAATTCAATTTTATTTATATAGCCCAGTATCACAATAAAGTCGCCTCAAAAAGCTTCACACACAGTAAATCACACAGCAGACATAAAACATAATGAACACAACTAATGAGTACACTAAACTAAGAGGAGCCAGGACATCCTTTGTCCTTATTCATAGTCTCCAATCAGCCTATCCCCAAGGTGCATGTCTTTGAACTGTGGGAGGAACCCATGCTAACACAGGGAGAACATGCAAACTCCACACATAAAGGTTACTGGTTGGACCTTCCCCAGCCAAGAATTGAACCAGCAACCTTCTTGCTGTGAGGCCAACAGCCGCGGTTTCGATAACTAGATTAAAAAAATTAGTTTAACTCGGGTTTGTCCTGTGTTAACAAGTTAATCATTCTTTAATGTGAGGAACAGAAACAGGCTCTTACAAGTGCTAGTAACATAATATGGTCTATTATAATGTATCTGTTTTTATGCTGTATCTTTTTGTTTGCTGTATGCTTAGAAATAAGCCTTTTTTGTGTTAAGCTTTCAAAAGGAAACTATCACAATGAGAACCTAAATCTCTGACACATGTGAAGAGTGATTTCAAATAAAGCTTGTTTGTATAGTGACAAACAAAAAAGAATGTTCTTTTAGCTCTTTTATGCAACTTGAGCTTGCATTTATGTTGCTGATCCAACTAAGTCTTTAACATTCAAAACTGGCAGGTAAAACATATGAATGTAGATTTGTTTTTATGGTTTAAGTTGTTTTAGATTCTGGTTTTGTGGACCCACTCCGAGTAGCAGCTGAGCTCCCTCATTATAAAAGCACTCTGACCGCAGAGTCCAGCTAAGGCAATGATGAATCAATACTTTACATAATCTTTAAAGATTGACCAAATATTTATAATTATAGTAAAAAAAAAAGTGTAGATAATGTACAACGATGATGACTTTAATAAGCATCAACAGCCAAATGACTAAGCTAAATCATAGCAACCTTACCAGAGTAATTAATATACAGAAAAGCGTCTTGTCTTCCATACTGGTTACTTGCTTCACACTGATAGAGACCAGTCAGATCAGAGGTCATGCTGGAAAACTGCAGCATTGCACCAAGGATTGTAGCTGACGAAGGCAAAGACTGGCCAGATCTGAAAGAAAAAACAGTTGACACAGTTGAGACTCACTGCAGGCCATGGCCAATTATAAGCCTGTAAAAACTCATTGCAAAGTTTGCCCAGTAAGGGTTCTGATGAGAACTAACTGGGAAGATCTCTCCCCCCAGTTTTAGCCTTTTTCATTGGCAAAAAGTTACATCTAGGATTTTAAATTCTTATGTGAAAAGCTCTTCATGACCATTGTTTATCAACGATCTCATCCTTCTATATATTCCACTTTGCTCTCAGATTGCAGGTTAACTTGTGTTTCCCAGTTTCTAAGGGCCCATAATGCTCCCAGACGTAAATAAGTGTTGACATTCATTTCAAATGTTTTTACAGGCCACCGTTTCATAGTTCAGAGTTCACTTTGTGTTATGCCGGTTGGTAGTGGGAATTTACAGTTAACCTTTTATTATCAACCAACCAACAACACCACTTTGTAGATCATTAATGGGTCTTGTGATGGTTGCAGCCATATATTAAGGCACTCTATCAAGCCACCAACACCAATTTCCACGTCAGTCCAGAAGCATCAGTGAAAGAAAAAGAGGGAAGTAGTGTCAATATATCTGAATATTTTGGGCTTTAAGTACTTTTCTACATTTGGTCATATGCAAATCTTTGTCCTTGAGATCCAAGGAGCTTAACCCAGTCGTTGTTTTCAGTACGCCTGATCATTCTTTGTTACATTTTCTTATCAATTATATCCATCCATCTATTTTCTACCGCTTATCCAAAATGTGCCGTTATATTAAATATTTATGGTGATAAAATGCAAAAAATGTGTTTTATTTTTAAAAACTTCCATTCATTCTTCCATTCCTTGTAGAAGGCGCCGCGGATGGCTGCCTCGGTTTGACGGTGCGCTATGTTTGTCTTGTTTTGTCTGTAAAACACCGTTTTT
>JBAMIG010016521.1:0-11732 GCA_037177335.1 Kiunga ballochi | reverse complement strand
TTTGCTCAGCACAGTATAGCAGCCAGACCACCATTCTGGCTGCTTAGATGCTGGACAAGACACGTAAAAAAAAAAAAAACAGTTATGTTGAAGTTATGTGTTTGCTTGAGAGTATAAATAAAGGAACAAGGCACAGCTCGACACATTCTCTCTAAGGAAGCGTCCTGAGCAGAGTGTCCCTTGTACAAAGTAACTGGTTGTCTTCTCGCCTGGTCATTGTGCTGAGTCTGGGATTTGATATCGAAGAATTCCTGACACCCACCAAGGCTGGATACAGAACAATACTAGAAAGGCAAATGGGAGAAGAAGTCATCCCATAACAACGAAGCACAGTGGTTAAAAGACCTCAAAGCAGGCCACAGCTACCATCCGGAACAAGGTCCAGTTACCATTACAGTTGCAGACATCCAGCATAGAATCTCAGGTATGAAGAACTGGTCAGTACCTGGCCCTGACATGATCCACGCCTATTGGCTGAAGAGGCTGACTTCTCTCCGTGGACACCTGGCAACACAAATAAACCAGCTCCTGAGGAATGGGACTCACCCTGAATGGCTAACCAAGGGCCGAATGGTCCTGGTACTGAAAGACCCCAACAAGGGAGCTATCCCATCCAACTACCAGCCGATAACCTGCCTCTCCATAACATGGAAGCGCCTGTCAGGCATCATAGCGCCTAATGGGCATATGGCAGAGAAAAGTATAGGCAAGGGAAACAGAGGAGCCAAACACCAGCTCCTGGTTGACGGGACTGTTGCCCGAGACTGCAAAACCAGACAAACCTGTGCACTGCCTGGATTGACTCCCGAAAAGCCTACGACTCAATGCCACACACATGGATCCTGGAATGTCTGAAGCTGTTCAAAATCAATAGCAGCATAAGAACCTTGGTTGCAACTCAATAAGGTTGTGGCAGACCACCTTGGAGGCCAACTTTGAGCCAATTCCACAAGTTTCCATCAAATGTGGCATATATCAAGGAGATGCCCTGTCCCCATTGCTGTTCTGTATAGGCCAGAACCCCCTCAGCCAACTAATAAGACCGGCTATGGATACCGACTCAAGAATGCGGCCACCATAAGTCATCTCCTGTACATGGATGACATCAAGCTGTATGCTAAGAGTGGGCGGAACATTGACTCACTGATCCACACCACCAGGATCTACAGCAGAGACTTCAGAATGTCATTCGGACTGGAGAAATGTGGGCGAATGATAAGAGGAGGGAAGGTAATCCATTCAGAGGGCATTAAACTCCCAGATGGCAGGATAACGGATGTGGAGGAAAGCTACAAGTACCTGGGAATACCACAGATGAATGGCAACCACGAAGAAGCCACAAGGAAAGCTGCCACAGCTAAATACCTGCAACAAGTGAGACAAGTACTGAGAAGTCAGCTCAATGGCAAGAACAAGATCCAGGCAAATAACAGCTATGCCTTGGCAGTAATCAGATACCCGGCCGGGGTAAGAAGGCAAAGGAGGAAGTCCCGACCACAGGTGTCAAAACACGGAAGCTGCTCACCATGCATGGAGGGTTCCACCTCAAGTCCAGTGTCCAGCGACTATACACTAAGCGCAAGGAAGAACTGGAGAAGGCCTGGAGGGTGAAAGCAACAGTGTTACCCGTGGTCATCAGAGCACTGGGGGCCGTGTCCCCCACACTGGACAAGTAGCTCCAACAGATACCAGGAGAAACATTCGACATCTCCGTCCAGAAGAGTGCAGTCCTAGGAACAGCTAAGATACTGCGTAGGACCCTCAAGCCCCCAGGACTCTGGTAGAGAACCCAAGATGGAGATGAACAACCACCCGCCCTACCCAAAGGAAGATGGGAGGGTGGGGAGAGGGAGGAGTGTATATATAGTAATTGCATACTTTTTTTTTGCTTCCACTGTTACCTAAAGTTACCAGAGTTTAATAAAAGCTACATTTAATTTCTTAGAGTGGTGATCAGTATGCAGCCATACACATTACTGTTGTGGTGCCCTCTCCAGTGCTTGGCAGTGGTGGGCGTGCCTTGTCATCCTGGCAACTACTTTCACCTGGGCTTCAATCAATGGCTGGATACTTAAGGAGAGCCCTGCGTTCCAGTCACCAGATTGTTGTTTCACCTTGTGGTAACATTATTCAGCCAGAACCAATCCAGAGAAAACTCTTAACGCAGCTTACCTGGTCGAACTGTTGATTTTTCTTCCTGTCTCCGTCAGAAAATCCTGTCCATTGCCTGTCTGCCTGCCTGCCAGCCTGAGAGCTTGCCTTCCACATCAAAATTATTAAACGCATTTAACCCTGTTCAAGTCTTCACTTGAATCCTTTCCGTTGCAATGCCATAACAGAACAATCTGGCCATAAGATGGATTCAGCAGACACCAACCCGGAAACCGCCCCCGACCAACTGCAACAAGCCCTTTCAAGGTCAGAACTCTCGTCTTGCCTGCCATGAACAGATGCTTCTGACATTGGACCAGAATTATCACTCCATCCTTGCTCAGTTAACTCAACTTACCTCCCATGTTACTGGCCTAGTCCCTCCTTTTTCTCACCAGCAACCTGCTCTCTCTGCTGCCGCATCTTTCCCCGACCCTGGAGTACCGGTAAAAGAGACACATGTCCCTGATCCAAAGTCTTATGCTGGAGATCTGGGGAGATGCAGGGGTTTTCTGTTGCAGTGTTCTCTGATCTTCGTTCAGAAACCCCTTACTTACGCCAGCGACAGATCTAAGGTCTCGTAGGGTGGAGCTTTAGCATGGGCGGAGGCGGCTTATGAGCTGCAGGGCATAAGACACCAGTCATATCCTTCCTTCATTGAGGAGATGAAGAAGGTGTTTGATCACCCAGACAGAGGAGATGACGCTGTTAAACATCTCATCCATCTCCGCCAAGGTAAACAAAGTGTTGCAGAACTATGGCCACCGATTCTGGTTGGAATGACGAGGCTCTTAAAGGCATCTTCACCAACGCGCTGAACAGCCGGCTAAAGGATGAGCTCACCACTTGGGATCCACCTAATACTTTAGACGATCTGATCTCCCTTGCAATCAGGGTGGACAATCGTCTTAGGGAGAGAGAGAGAGAACGGAGAACGTATCCTGACCCGACTTATTCTGGCCTCGCCCCCGGGTAGAGCCCCACTTCCTGCTCTACGCTGCCGCTGGAGGAGCCCATGCAGTTGGCGAGAGCCCATCTGTCCCTGGAGGAACGACAGAGAAGGTTAGAGACCGGAGTTTGTCTTTATTGTGGGATGTCGGGTCATAGGAGATTTACCTGCCCACAACGGCCAAAAGATCTGGGTCGTCAGTAGTGACGGGAGTGCTGACGACCACAACTCCCCAGAAGATCCCCCATACCAAGACACTCACACTGTCAGGTGTCCCACAGGATTACCATGATCTTGCAGAGGTATTCAGTAAGGACGGAGCCCTTGCTCTAACACCCCATTGGCCTTACGACTGTGCCATTGACCTGCTCCCAGGTGCCGAATTGCCCTCAAGTCGCTTGTACATGTTGTGGATGGATTGATCCGCAGACCCAAGTGCGACTGGCAGCAGAGAAAAGTTTATTACAGAGTATTGGGTAACAGTACAGCATAGCTTATAGCTGCTAAGAGAGAGGCTGCTGGGGAAGGCCCCGCAGATAGACTGAAGCAGGCCTTTATACTGTGATGCCAGCAATTCTTAGTTCAGCATCTGCTCTGTCTTATCACCGTATATGGCACATCAGACTTGCTTGGCAGTGATTACACAATGTCATGAGCCTGCATGAGGACTGCTTAAATGTCATGGTTTTCTGGGGTCCACCTGTTATATTCATATGCCAAGGTCACAGTATGTTTTGGATACTGAATCCACAACATTCCCCCCCTCAGATCGGTTTCACCGATCTCCACCCTACCAAAATTCATAAAAAGGAAACTAACTCCCATCATAAAAAGCTTTCAGATATCTCGCTCCCCTAAAGATGCTGCCCATTAAGTTACTATCCATAAGTTAACATTACGGTCACATATAAGCAGAATATCCCCACTTTGACAGTCTGTATCATTACAACCCAGTTGGTATGTTCAGTCACAATATACCAGTGGAGATCCAAATTGCCTTTCTTCATCCTTTCGTGTGGAAGCGAAAACCCATGATTTCTGCCATTTGTTGTTATCTTATGGGACAATTCTTCCACGACCCCCTTCAGGGCGATCGCCAGTTACAGACATTATGTGCACGTAAGGATTGAAGAACCACAATTCCTTCATTCCCAAAGAACTACATAACATCTTACTGCACTTTTACGGCATCGTAAACAACCCAACAATCATATAGATTACATATGCAACTTATCCATAAGACCTCATATAAATATCATAACATTATATCATAGATGCTGCTTATCTACACAGCATCCAATATTTAGCAATTATAGTATACACATGTAACAGACACTGCTTGTCAACACAATATCTTATAAACTAATCCTCATCCAATTTACTACTATAATGAGAGGAACGTTGTTGTCTTCCTTGACGTCCGAGGTAGTCCCAGTCCAGTCCTGACATCATCTCCATTAGCACAGGTTTCTCAGCATCTCAACGGCAGGAAGTCCAGACTCCACCAAAAGAGAGAAGGCAGACTTCAGTTTGGCTGCACCAAAAAGACTAAATCAACGAGGATTTCCAAAGCCCATTTAACCATAACAACTCACAGCCGCCATTTGTAACGCTTCCACATGTCACAGACATCCCACACAGCCATAACACAGTGTGTTCCCATGTGAGAAACACAAAGCATAAGCTTGTGGTCACTTAACAGTCGTGGTGCACATCAGTGTATAACTGTTGCATGTGGTCATGATGGAGGGAACAAACAACATCCAAACATCTCAGTCTCAGCAACTGAGACCAACACATCTCACACCCTCAGATCTCTTCCATAAAACTAATGTCCACCCAGGCTTCAGTCACTCACGTCCAGAGGTGGTATGGAAAACAGTCCAAGATGGTCACCGTGTCACAGATTCGGAGGTCACAGAACCTGAAAAAACCCCAACACTACACAGCAGCAGTATGTCCGCTTTGCTGTGTGTTCATCACTCCAGTCAGCCCAGGTTGTAAAAACAACTCCTGATCTCCTGATGTTGTATGCTAAGGAGTCATGCTCTTGGTTTGTGTCTGCAGCAGCTCTGCAGCCACTGAGACCAAATTTAGCACATACACTCTGAAGGCTAAAACTAGACACCACAGGCAGAGAGTGTATCTGTGCTGCATTCAGGATCCACTGTTTAGGACTGAGTCATGCTGTATTGAACTCTGCTCTACATTCACACATCCACTCACACACCCTGTGAAATGTGAAAACGTGACAATTTAGCTGCGTGAAATGGTGCATATGTATGGCCAGAGTGAAATGCACTTCCCTGTAAGTGACGGTCCATCGTCCGGGTTATTTCCTGTGGGGTCGCTTTCCTTTCCAGCCCAGCTGTGTGTCTCCAGCCAGAGCAGATCTCAACCTTTTTCAGTCTATGATCTCAACAGCAATCACGTATTAGGCTTTGGTTGATAAGGATGACACATCCTTCTGTGCATTACTGTTAAGAACAAGTATCCCCTACCCCTTTTGGAATCAGCATTTAACTCCCTCCACAGTTCCGCAGTCTTTTCCAAACTGGATCTGAGCAACGCCTATCACCTCATTCGTATGAAGGAGGGAGATGAGTGGAAGACACCCTTTAAGACACCTCTTAGACACTTTGAATATCGGGTTATGCCTTTTGGACTCTGTAACGCCCCCGCTATTTTCCAGGCGCTGGTAAACGATGTATTAAGAGACTTTCTATATCTCTTCGTTTTTTTTACCTTAATGACATCTTCATTTTCTCCCGAGATCACACAGAGCACATAGTACACGTCCATCAGATTCTCCAAAGACTACTGGAGAACCGTTTATTTGTTAAGGCTGAGAAATGCGATTTCCACAAGGATACAATATTATTCCTCGGTTATATCTTTGAGTGTGGGCAGGCCAGAGCAGATTCAGAGAAGATCATGGCAGTGGTTCGAGTGGCCAGCGCCATCCTCAGTCAAACATTTACAGCGCTTCTTAGGCTTTGCCAATTTTTCCCGGCGATTCATCCGCAATTAAAGCTGCATTGCAGCATCCCTTACTCAACTTACATCTCCATCAATTCCATTCATCTGGTCCGAGGCAGCAGCCCAGGCTTTTTCAATAAAGAACCTTTTCACCACTGCTCCTGTTCTCCTCCACCCAGATCTCAGCCACCAGTTTGTATTGGAAGATGATGCTTCTGACACTGGCATCTGCATGGTTTTGTCCCAGAGGTCTACTGTGACACAAAAGTTACACCACTGTGCCTTCTTTTCCCGGCGTCTAACACCCGCAGAGAGGAATTACCATGTTGGTGATAGAGAACTTTTAGCAATCAAACTAGCCCTGGACCAGCATTGGCTGGAGGGATCGAAAGTACAGTTTCTGATCTGGACAGACCACAAGAATCTGGAGTAACCACAATCCGCTAAACAGTTAAACCCTCGCCAGGTTCATTGGTCACTGTTTTTTAACCGCTGTCACTTTACCTAGTCCTTGACCGACACCATCCTGCCTGTTACCTGTGTCATTGCTGCAGTTTCCTGGAAAGTGGAGGACAAGGTGAGAGAGGCTCAGCAGTTGCAGGCCGACCCAGTCACGGGTCCTTAGGATCGCCTGTCTGTGCCAGACACGTTACGTTATCTAGTTCTCCAGTGGGGCCATTCATCCCGCCTGGCGTGTCATCCTGGGGCCCTGTGCACTCTATCTCTAGTAAAGCGGCGTTTCTGGTGGACCAATATAGGGAAGGATGTCAGGGCATTTGTGGCTGCCTGCTCCACCTGTGCATGCAGTAATGCTTCTCGTCAGCCGCCTGCCGGTCTTCTTCGCCCCTTGCCTATTCCTAGTCGTCCCTGGTCCCACATCGCCCTGGACTTTGTCACCGGCCTACCAGCATCCCGAGGTAACACCACCATCCTCGTTATTGTGGATAGTTTTTCAAAGGCTGCGCACTTTGTGGCTCTCCCAAAGCTTCCCTCTGCTAGGGAGACGGCTGATCTACTGGTCCATCACGTATTTCGCTTCCATGGACTACCTGCTGACATGGTGTTGGATAGGGGACCCCAGTTTACGTCACAGGTATGGAAATCTTTTTGCAAGGCCCTTGGGGCCACTTTGAGTCTGTCATCAGGTTTTCATCCCCAGACTAATGGTCAGGCTGAAAGGACCAACCAAGATCTGAAGACTGCCCTGCGGTGAGTGACAGAATCGGGCCCCTCCTCCTGGAGCGACCATCTGGACTGGGTAGAGTACAAACACAATTCACTTACCACCTCTGTCTCCGGCTTCTCACCTTTTGAATGCTCCCTGTGGTATCAGCCACCATTATTCCCAGCCAAGGAGGAGGAAGTTTCAACTCCATCTGTACAGTCGCACATCCGTCGCTGTCGCCAAATTGGAGGATGGCTCAGACCATGCTTCTACGTATGACTGAACGTTCCGGCCGCACGGCTGATTGTTGTCGGACTCCTGGACCCCAGTATGCACTGGGTCACAGAGGGTGTGGCTTTCAGCTAAGCACATTCCTCTACGAACAGATGACAAGAAATTGCACCCCGTTATCTGGGTCCTTTCATGGTGGAGCGGGTGATCACCTCCTTCCGCCCGGTTTGTGACTGGTGGACCGGCCTTCTCTATCCGCCGTCTGCTGGATGTGCGGGACTCCAGTTTTTTGTCGATTGGGAGGGGTATGGTCCTGAGGAGCGTGCCTGGGTCCCTCGTTCCTTCATCCTGGATGCTTACCTGGTTTGGGCCTTTCGTATGGCTCATCAGTTGCGATCAGTATATTTCCTCCCTCTTGCAGATATACAGACATTCAGGTGATGGATGGATATAAAATATATCCCAATGCGTAATTTTTTATCCATTCCTGCTGGAAGACATGGCACATGGAAGCCTCTGGAGTAAGTGAAGTTTTACAGATAATGATCGGCTCTTGAGTCGGTCTCTGCAAGTGCTAAAAAGAAAATCCCGCATTTTCAAAGGGAACTGGCTGACAAATGTTTGTGCTGCTAACTGCTTTTCCCAACCCAGAGTACAGAGAAACAGAACTATGAGTACTACAGCCAGACACGGCGTAGTAGAGTGGACCATGGGGATGATGAAGGAAAGGTGCTACAAAATGAGAATGTTTTCAAATCTGTCTCCTCATATTAGAACCAGAAGCTGCTGCTTTACGCAGCATGTAGACGTGAGGCAACACAAGATGGGGAGAATTCTGATTTATTTACAAGTTTTTGATTTAGTGTCATTTTTGCAGGACATCTTCATTTCTCCCCAAGTCCTGCACCTCCTCCTTCATGGTGCTGATTGTGTCCCTCTGCAAGGACATGACTGCTGGAGGCGCTCAAGGTGTTGTGGAATCACCGTCCTTCCCCTGTCCAACCAGCTGCAGCACTGCAAGCTCAGCAAGGACACAAAGGAACTACAATATTTACCAGTAAAAAAAAAAATAAATTGAGTTGTCCCATTGTGTTTGTCCATGTTTGTTTATAACTTTAAAACAAAGCAATAAATCACCCGCAGCATCGTCTTGTGCGTTTGGTGCCAGCATGGACTCACAGCTGTGGGAGCAGCAATGAGGCTGTGAGCTTTTTCCATGACGTGCACGCTCCTCTTGTGCACAGCAATGTGCTTTTCTCTCACATTAATGTCTGACCACCTCTTTTAACTTTCTGAAACTGTGTCCTTGTCTGATGAGACACGTTGACATCATCTGTTACCTGCTGACTCTCCTCACCGTGTTTCTGGTGGTTTTGGTGATGTTTATTTTATGTCCACTGAATAAAATTTTTATATTTTAGGTTCTGTCAGAATTTCTACCTCTCATTCCAGAAAATCCCTATTTTTTGCTTTATTTCTTGCTCAGCCATCATGGAAATAGGAACCATTAATATTAATCAGGGGCGTCCACCTGACCTTTTATAGTCAACGGGTAGGTGTGACAAGACGCTACGTGCACCACATTTAGTGTTGGCCCTGATTTATAAACAGAAACAAGCGTGTGACGTGCGTGCACACTGATTTATAAATCAGGAAGTAAATGCACTTTCTGTTTTACGTACGTACGCCACCTGTAGCAACTTTGCTATGCAAAGTTTTAGAAATAAGGCCCCTGATCACAATGTGTCCAATCCAAGGGTTTGAATTCCTGCTCTTTGTGTCACAGTCAGCTCTCACCACACCCACTTGTTGGTCTCCACATCTGCTCTCATTCACTAATCACACACCTGTGCCCTGTTCCAGAAAGCGGGTTATGTGACATAACCAGGTGAGTTTAGGAGTTAGTTTGATAATAACCGCAACTTTCAGTTTCAAAATTGGAGGTAAGTTTCAGGGTATGTTAGTAACCATAGCATAACTATGTAACTGACATACTGAACTGATACTGTTCAGTATGTTATGGTTATGCTTGTTATGGTTTGCTTGCAGCATCATAACCAGCTGAATAAAATCTGCATGATGCACAAGTGAAATAATTATTACTGTTAATCATAAAACCTTTAAATAACAGCAGGATGTTTATTTAAGGCCAGTAAAGCTCCATTAACTTCCTTATTTTAATATGACCTGTTTGGAGAAAGGTGACTTGGGACAAAGTTTTTCTGCTTCTACAAGGATTACATCTTAACCAGAACCCAGAATATTGACAGATTAATGGAGAGTATCATTGTACCATTATACAGGTGATGGGAAATAAAATATTGCTTTAATAGATAGGCTACACATTTTTAAAAAGGATTTCTCATTGGATATCTGATTGAAAATTGAGTAAGTACAATTAAACTCTCGTGTTTACTCTCAGTAATTTTTTCCAAGCTAACTCTCTTTCTGACATTGATGGTGCTGTGTTGCTTTCTTTTCTTTCTTTCTTTTTTAATTAAATTGGGCTTGAATTCTTCATAAGCAACATTAAACCCTCAACTCTGTAAAATATGCACCCCATTTGTTTCACCTGCAGTTTCCATTGTTGATCAGCAATTATGTGACCAATTGATGCAGGCTTTATATTAATAGTGCACACCCTCATTTACTCTGGTTACCAGCAGGAGGTTGATTAAAGTGAAAGTTATCTGCTGTTCTGGAATGGACATACTGGGAGTAAGCAGGTTCTATCTAGATCAACCTCTGGGTCGGAGTTTAGCTCATGGTAAGTTGAACCCGCTTTATGGAACAGAACAGGGGACTGCTCCCGAGCAGGTTATGTTGACAGAGTAAGTTGCTATGGTTACTTACATACCCTGAAACTTACTTCCATTTTTGGAACTGAAAGTTGAGTTTATCATTACAATAAAGATGTCAAAGAATGTTGGAGAAAGACAGCATCCCTGTCTAGTTGACCTCTCTATCTTTATCTGATTGGTTAGGCTCCCATTCACCTTTACTGTCGCTGTTAACTCTTGGTACAGTGATCGAATACAATTGACTGAAGCCTCATTGAAGCCAAATTTTTTAGAACCTTATATAGATATGTCCACCTCACACTGTCAAAGGCTTTTTCAGCATCCATTCTCAATATTAGTACCTTCTCCTTTCTATTTTTGGTCTCCTCTGCTATATGTAAGGTTTTCCTTATGTTGTCCTGCGCCTGTCTTCCTCTTTTGAAGCCGGTCTGGTCTTCAATAATTTCAGTTATAAATGCCTCAAACCTCTTGGATAGTATGGAAGTATATATTTTATAATCTACTTTAAGTATTGATGTTAGGTGGTAGCTAGCACATAACTCCCTATTCTTGCCTTCCTTAGGAATTAAGGATATAATAGCTTCTCTCCAGGATGGTGGAATTTTTCCTTCCTTTATGGTGTATTTAAATGATACCAACATCATTGGACTTAGCTTCTCCTTGAATATCTTATAAAATTCCGATGGGAACCCATCAATTCCTGGTGCTTTATTGTTTTTTGCTTTACTAATCACACCCCTCCTCTCTTTATCCGTGATGTCAGAGTTCAATCTCCTATTTTGGTGTTGCCCTATTGATAGATCTAATTTTTCTAAAAATGTTTCAATTTCCTCTTCCTCTGCTGCTTCTGGTTGTGTGTATAGTGCTTTGTAGTACTGCTCGAATGCCCTCTCTATCTCCTCTGGTTTACTTAATATTTCATTATTCTGGGGATTCTGATTTTATGAATAGTGTTAGAAATTTGTTAAGTCCTGATCCTTTTCGCCAAAAGTTTGCTTGGTTTGGGTCCTCCTTCATTATATATCTGTCTCACAAACCTGACCTTCTTTTCCACCTCTGCTAATAATAACTCATCGATCTCTTCTCTTGTTTTTCTTTTTAATCTTTTTAAGTATTTCTGGGTTATTTAAACTTTTATGTTTGTAGCCCCAATACAGTTGTTCTTGTATTTTTGAGTGGAAAGCTTAAAAGAAATATTAAAACCGTAAGCAGTCTTGAGAAGGAAATCAAATGGTTGAAAGAAAATTCCCTTATAATTGTTAATTTGGGTAGGTTATGGGTAACCTAAATATGTCCATCCCCACCCCTCGGGGCATGGTTGAAGCTCTCCCGGAGGTGGGAGGTGAAGCTCTTCCTGACAGGGGACTCTGCCAGACGTCCCCAGCAGACCCTGATGACACGTTTGGGCCTGCCAGGCCTGACCGGCATCCTCCCCCACCATCTGAGCCTACTCACC
>JBAMIG010016520.1:0-11733 GCA_037177335.1 Kiunga ballochi | reverse complement strand
GCTAGCTGTTAGCCTGCAGCCATACTATCTGCTAGCTGTTAGCCTGCAGCCATACTATCTGCTAGCTCTTAGCCTGTAGCCATACTATCTGCTAGCTCTTAGCCTGTAGCCATACTATCTGCTAGCTCTTAGCCTGTAGCCATACTATCTGCTGAGGAAGTTCAGTCATGTCATCACTATCTGTGTTTACATTCTCCGAAAGTAGACGCAGCCACTACAAGTGAAAAGATCCACTTCTTTATTTTGTATTGAGGAGTCTTTCTGTGTTTATGTATGAGCAGCTGGAAACATAATTTCCCTGAGGGTGCCCTTCTAGGGATCAATAAAGTCCAAAGTTTAAGTCTATTAAATGTGGTTGCACGTTGGCCTGGGTCCATTCATTCTTCTTGCAACACAGCAGTGCGGAGAACAAACTAGCTGCTGGCTCATTGGTAGGGAAACACATTGTAGTTCTTGTTCTCTTATCTGTAACTTTGCTGACATAATTTGCCGGTGAAAGAGGCTCCTTGCGACATTTGCCAGCCTCCAGAGCAGAGTAGGTGCACTTTGATGTGGTCCACTCTTGTACATGCGCTGTTGTGGAGCGAGCCATGGGTCTTTTCTTCTCCACCTTGAGATCCAACAACTTTTTAAAAACTGCCTGACACAAAACTCTTCACCATTTACTCCGGCAGCAACATGCTGCCACTCGGCAGCCTTTCTTTTGTTTGTTATACCACAACTTTAACCCCCGAACAAGATGTCTTTATGTGTCTCCCCTTCATTAACAAGCACATCGACTTCTATAAAAACTCACGTTCAGTTGCCATGATTCAACATAAAATACTACAGAAACTTGCTGATTCATACGCCGAGATATTTATGAGCTGCTTTGTATTGACTGTGTATGGTAGAAAGTGGGTGTGTAACCCCTGCACAACCTTTTGTTAAGGGTCAGATTTATAAAGTCTTTTAAATCAGACTTTTACTTTGGCCCAGAAACTGTTCGGTTTTTGGCGTCAGTACAATTTAGGTAGAGATTCTACGTAAAGTTTATAAATGAGGCACTACTGGACTGCAAAGTAAGTAACGGGTACGGCCACACGATGGGTAGTGTGAATGTGAGCTGTGGGAAAGGCCAGCAGGAAGCTGCCCAGACAAAACCAAACCATGGATCCAGAAAGCATCTACAAAGATGAGTCTGAGGGCATAAATAAACTGAAGCACCTTTATGTTGTGCTACCCAGTACTTAATGAGAAGAGATTTATTCCACCTACCTATAAGGTGGGGTAAGTCTCAAACAGCTGTGGAAATAAAGATCTTCTTCAGTAAACCATCCATCACTTGCAAAAGTAATAAAATCTGCATTAACATGGATTTAGTCTTCATAGCATTTTCATTAATGCATATCAGTGTGTGGCCTCTAAAATAATCTGCAGCCTTGTGAGTGGCTCTGTTTCTTTGCCTCAAAACATAATTTACATCACATCTGTCTGCGCTCTCAGACGCTCCGATCAATACATGGAGTTGTTTTAGAAGCAGTGGCAGCAGGTATCGATCTACAGTCGCCGTCTGGAGTAAATGAAGCTCTTTGACCGATACATACGATGCAGAAAACAAGTATGGATCGTTTATCTGCTACTTGGGTCCTTGCATCAGATATATAAAATATTGTATATTGTCAGTGTTGCACTGTAAAATGTTACATGCAAAAAAACAAATATGGTTTTAGTTTTTCACACTTTAATGAACTGAGTTGGATTTTGCGGTACGGAAAAGAAATGGTGGAAGAAACTCGCATAAAGATGCTTCACATGTTCATTTTCAGCACACGCGGTGAGTTCAGGGTCACCTTAAGAAAAGTAATTGGCTCAAAATAGTTCTTGCTTTGCAGGAGTTTGTGGTTGCTGAGGATGCTCTTCAGACTTGGAGTCCAGACCTGAACCCCATTGAGTCTCTTTGGGATGTCTGGAGAAAGTGTTGCACAGTGGTCAGATTCTCACATCGTCAAATGCATTTACATGTATAATGGTATTACTGGTATTACTATCAATGTGCAGAGTTTATAGTGAAAATGAGGAAAGTGATGAACTGTGAAATGAAGGATCATGTTACTGAAAAAAGGTTTGGAAAAGCTGTGATATCTATTTCCCTCTCTCAGTACCAGCACTGATACGTTGCAGAGTCTGGCTGATCCAAATGCCTCTGAGGGAAGCAAAACAAATAGTGAGGATGAACTAAATAAATAAATAAATACAGCAGACCGTGTCCTCAAAATGTCCAAAGATGGATCAGTGAGAGAAAGATAAAGTGTAACAAATATTAAATGATAAAATTATCAATATAATCACATCACAAATAGCAGGTGTGGAATAACATGATTTGTTGTTTTATTTCTTAGCTCAGATTCCCACCAGTAGCATTTCTCTTCATTTTCCTTCTTGGACATCTTGAATTATCCCTCATAATTAGACTCATGCATGTCAAGTCTGTGCCATTCATCCCAGTTTGCAACCCGAGGGCCACAACTCATTGCCAGACATGTCTTCCTGTGATTTATGGTGTGGTTGAAAGCAGCAGGAGGATTCGCTGGGCTACTTTCTGAAACATGAGCTGTATTAAGATGGGGGAAGGAGATTGACCGGTATCGATGGTCAGATGTTAAAGTGGCAGCTGAGATTAAACACAGCATCCACAGAATCCTAAACACCATAGAAGATAACTTTCATTCATTTTTCAGCACTTTTAATGGAATCTTTCACCCTTTAAAGTCTGACTTAAGAAAAAATTGGGGAGATTTTTTTTCCAAGTCTTTTTTGGAGGTTTTAACTAGATTTATTTTATGGTCTGGGTGAATTCTATCAAAAGGTTCCAGTCAAACCACATGATTTAATGATTTATTGATAGACTTTACATAAAAAAGATGGATGGAGCCTCTATGACATCACCTGTAGTTTTCTGAAGAGCTGAATGGAAGCTTGTTGGCTTGTTTCTAGCATCACCATATTGGCAGCGACATGAGTGCCAGAGTATACCAAAAAGAGGCGGAGCTAAGAAGGAGACTATGAGTGTGAGGAAGGATGATTGACATCTATTAAATTCTGAGCTAACTGAGCTAACTCAGATCTAATGGGACCTGATGAAGGTAGGAGAGCGAAAGCGAAAGCGTGCTGCTAACTGGATAAAAACATGTTTGTGCTTCACTTTGTGCCTTTTTGCCATGAATATTGGACAGCTGTCAATCAAAAGAACACGGACATAATTATTGCAAATATCAAGATTAAATAACATCTAAGTGGATGATCTCTCACACTTCTCATTGTCATGAAGATGAACTTTACCCAATGAACCTAAAATATTTTTTTAATGTTTTTTTCAAGCGTAGGTTTCAGCTTGGTTAACATGTTATTTCCGTTTTAAGACAGTAGACAAAACAGGAATTGATTTTATAGTTACCTTTAAGCAATTTGGTCACTTTGATCATTTTGAGAACTGGGAGAGGAGAATATAAAAAGGAGATCTGACACAAGGGCGATACTGGAGGAATTAAAGAGGATAACGAGAATAAAGCAAACACTAATAAAACCACAAAATGGCCAGTTAAAACAATAAGAGGTTTAGGTTCTCTGACTTGAATCACATAACATAATATTAAGCATTTACATCACTTCCTGCTGCTGATTAGGTTTGATATCAAAGCTGTGGCTGACCGAGCTGCAGGTTCTGTGTTCAGAGCCGGTTATCCTGGCAACGCGTCACTACGAGTAAAATAAAATAACCCAACTGCTTCTTCTGAAAAACATAGACTTTTATTGGTAAAATAATTGATACGTTAATGTTATTAATTTATTTATTTCATTGGTGACCATGGCATTAGCGGGGAAACTACAACAATAATAATGTTATTATGATTTTATCTTCATAATACTAACAGTATAATTAATATTATAATTTTCATTAATAAAATTGTTATTTGTTGTTAATTATTATTAATATTAAAATAAAATAGTATTATTATGATTTCATGTTAATACAATAATAATAATTATATCTGTCTTTGTATATGTGACATAAATTATGTCACAATCATTTTACTGCAAAATGTCTCTAACAGGAAAACAAGGCAGGAATAAGATTATTTACAGCAGGTTTATATATAAAGTTTTTACCAGTAAGTGATGCAAAAGGTCTCTGAAACTACAATACCAGTCAAAAGTTTACACACACTTTCCATTGGAGTATTTACTGGTCATTTATGTATCAAATATAATGCTAGGGTTTTAAAAAAATGACTAATTTTTGCTGACTCGTGTTTATGCTTCCATGCTGCATGCAGAGAATCGAGCTTTGTGCCGTCACCCCATTAGGAGTGACCAAATCAAGATGCAGACACAATAAAGATGAAACCCTTCACATGACAAAGGAACCTACATAGATGTGCATTTCTAGACTCCATCAGTTCTACTTCATGAACTGGATTAAAGCATCTTAATGGCTCCGTTACCTCAGGGGACAAGAATGCTCATGCTTCATGTACTGCACTCCAAAAGATCGATTACATCTGGCACCTCCTGGAAAACCTCTGAGCTGCTGTGACCAGCTGGAAAATAAGGCTTTCCACCAAAAGATGTTGAGACATTCAGACATTTAAAAGCAAATTCAAACGGAAACGTTTAAGATTTTAAAGAGAGAAGCCAAACACTAAAAAGAAGCCTTTAAAATATTGTATTTTAAACTGACATCATGATGGATTTCTGACAAAGTAATAGGTTTTTACATTTCTCATTATTTTAAGGCAAAATATTAAGATAAGTTTTAAAAGTATCTGATACATAACAGAATTATTTCACATAGGCTTATCAAACCAAATCACCTTACAGGTCTGTCCACAATCTTTATTATCATTATTTGAACAATGTATTTTTAAGGCTTTGTATTTCTGCAGCTCCATCTTGTGATCAGCTCTAAACCTTTATCTTTGAATAAACCGATACAAGAGGAAACAGGAGCCTTTAAAATGACAACACAATATGGACACTGAGAGGGAACTGCCTGGCCAGTAAAGCTTCCAGGCGAGCCAGAAGCAAGCAGGCTTTTAAGGAAAGACCACCCTGATGCTGCTACTGCTGGATCCTGCAGCAGAAGCCGCTTCCTTCAGTCGGAGTCAGACTATTAGATTTGCTGCTGATATGACGGGTGTGTAAAGATGATACTGGTAATTTAGTTTTCTGTTTTTGCCATAAACATAAACAAATATTTATATGGTCTGGCTGCAGTATTGTGCTGAGATAATTTGCTTTTTCATGTATATATGTATGTATATGTATACATGTAGTACATTATTAATGACTATTTTCCACTGGCTGTTTTTTCGTATGATCCGATCTTATGTGCAACTCAAAGCAGGACCTCTGAGAGGTTATCTAATATTTGTCGCCCCACGGCGAGGTATTGTTTTGGCTTTTGTCTTGTCATTTCCTGTTTTATTTTCAGGTCACCTGCCCTTCCTCACGTGTCACCAGTCTGATTGTCTTCCCCAATTACCTGATTTTGTCCACCTGTTTCCCATTACCCTCATGTGTTTCAATAGTCTGTGTTTCCATGGTTATGTGCCAGTGTGTTTAGTCTCCATGCAATCTCACCTAATCACCGCCTTGTTTGTGTGATTTTTATTAAAGATTTTTGGTCCTGCGTCTGAGTCCTGTCAGTGACTAAGCCTGACAGCATTTCTATGAGGAGTAACTGCCAAAGATGTGTGTAGTTTGCTCCAAATGCATGTTCACAACAGCTCCATGATGAAGCAATCGGAGCTTCTTTCTGTCAAACCTCGGATGTTTGATTGATCGCACCACCCACTCCAGCCAATTAGCTTAATGAGACGGCACAACAAAGTGAGATCTGTGTGTTTGTGTAGCATCCTGACCTCAGCTCTGGCCCTGAAGCCAGTGAAGGCTTTACATTTGTTCGACACACATCTCTCATCATCCCACATGTCTCCATGAACAGAGCCGCTTTATAAAAACATAATTAAAAACTGCAGCAGTGATGAACTGATCGATACACTTTCAGCTCAGGCTTGTTATGAGACTGAAGTGATTTATGCTTTAGAAACTGCTTGCAACAGGGTCCACATGGGTAATAAGACGGCACAGCCCTGCTCTACTCCCGTCTGTTACCATGGTAACCTCCATCACGGATCGGTTTGTTCCCCCACAGTAAATATCGACACCTTTACGAGACCAAAACCCACAATTTTATTCAAGCTTATAATCTATTTTCTGCCACTGAGATCCTGCAGATGGTTTAGTTTAAACTGAATAATCCCAGCATGAAATAATCCAATAAAATCCTGCAGATGCTTCAAGTGTTACTATAAGTATCACGTCTCCATGACCACATCTGGCTAGCTTGTGGCGGTCAGGTTAAAATGAGAGCTTGGAGTTCACTGGTTCACTTCACTGCCTGTGGGGAAAACGTAGACTGGGCTGTGACAGATCAATGCTTTTCAGTAGCCATGGCTTCCCACATCTCTGGGCGTGTTTACATACCATTAATGTGTGAGTGAAGGCATAAAGCACTTCATGTCTCAGAGAAAGAGAAAAGAAACATCTGTTGTATGAGAAATGAACCAGAACCAGCATGTGTGCACAGAGCTCACTGAGCAGGACCAATCAGGTCCAGTCTAACTTTATTTCTACAGCCCTTTTCAGGCCAAAAGCAACACAAAGTGCTTGTAAAACCAATTCAAATATAACAAATATTTACACAGCAAAGCAGATAACAAAGCAATAAAAGGAACAGTCATTTCATTATGAATAAAATAAGCTGTTAATTTACTGAGACCTGCTTAGAAACGAGGTTTTTAGTGTGAGACGTAAACCATCAGTGAGTGGTGGAAACAAGCAGATATCCCACAACGTCTCCCTGGTTTTCTCCTTTAAACTACTAATCAGAGCAGTGGTGTTTTATTCTGTGTGAACAGCACAGGAGCCATAACTCTGTACTTATCTACAGCTCACCGCAGGCTGATCGCCTCTGGAAATCTTAACTAATGGCAATTAAAGTGTGACTGGAGGCCATTCTCTCTGCAGGAAATCAGTGTTTCTGTGCTGAGCATGCGTCCTCTAAATGAGCTTCATTACAGCTCGGGCATTAAAGCTAAGGAGTCGATGAAACATGGCTCCTCCTAGCTGTTCCCTCCATGTTTAGAAGCTTTTTTTCCCCCTTTTCATTTCCATACACACATGAATATTTATTGTGAGTTACAGCAAATTTCTGCAAACATTTCTTCCTAATAAAACCAGAGTTTAAGGACATCTATTTACACATTTCCTTCTATTAAATGAAAACAAAACTGAATTATTAGGTTTTGAGATGAAGGAAGATGAAGAGTCATTATGCAGCTTCAGACAGCTACGTTTAAAACTAACAAGCCAGAAATCTTGGTGTAGTTCTGGACTCAGCCGGGAAGACGGTAGCAAAGATTTTTTTATCACTTACAGAACATCTGGAGGATTAAAGCCCTGATGTCTCAGCAGGATCTCTGCATTTACCTTTAGTAGAAGAACCTACTGTAACGCTGTCCTTACAGGTCCTTCTGAAGTGCATAAGACAGCTGCAGTGAGTCCAGAACCTGCTGATCCAATCCTCAGTAACACCGGGAAAGTGGACTGAATGGTTCAGGACCAAAAGGCATTAAGGAGGTTCTGGTTTGTTTAGAGCCAGATGCCTCAGGTCATCAGGGTCAGGTGTAATTTCTGTTTGCAGAGTCAGATTTAAACATGGAGGAAGTTTGGTTTTTATGTGAAACAAACACCCAGAAACCTGCTGATTTAAATCAAAGTTATAAAAAAATGTGCCTTTAATCAAAACTGTAACTTTTATTTGTTTGGTTTAAATTTTTCCTTTGATTCTGTTTTTCAGTCTCATAAAGCTTCCTGCATCCTCCTGACCCGTTTTGGTGCCGTCTCTTTAAATGTGAATGAGGCATGTTAAACCCCGCCCCCCTCCAGGTCACAGGAAGCTCCGCCATCTTTGTAGCTTGATAGCACCGATATGCTAATTTCCCAGCAGAGAAACATTTTAGTGGGAAGTTTACTATAAATGTCAACGTATTAGATTCACCACATTGATTACCTGGAAGTCCACAACCTTTATTTGGCAGCAAATACTGTGATGTAATAGATAAAAAAAACGTAATAGAAAATTAAACAGACTGCAGAATATGACCAAAAGAATGTAAAGATATATACGCAGCATAAAGAGGGATTAAATTTCCATTTTATGCATTCTTAAACAGTTAGAAAAGCACAAAAACATGGATTTAAGGGCTAAAAAAAGGATTTTGCATGATAAGTCCTCTTTATTGTTACATAAAAGCACTATGAAATCTCTTGAGCAGGAAATCTTCAATTCAACTAAAACTGCCTAAACTAATGTTTTGTTTCCTTTGTCATTTGATTTTCATTTTATTTATACTTTTTATTTTCTTCAGTTTTATTATTCCTGCAAAGATGTTGGAGTCTTCCTCCACATTTCAGTCTGCCTCACCTAAAGATACAACATGCAGCTTATTTCCAAAAGAGGAAAAACTGTATTTCACACATTTACATAAACTCTGGTTCAGAACAAAACTCAGTAAGGATCGCGATCTGAGCAAATTAATAAGTGCATTTTTGTGACTTTTTTATTCATAAGATGAAATCAGCAAATCAATCTGTCAACTTTTGGATGCTTGTTTAACCTTACTTGTGTAATGGTATAAACGCAAAATTAATGTTTAGTTTTCCGATTATTTCTCTTCACAATTTATTAAAAATGGTATTTTTAAATAACTACTATTGTCTTTGTGGTAAGGCTGGTTTATAAACGCTTTACATCAAACATAAATAGGATTACAGCGGGTGCAGGAAGCATTTCAAGGTAAAGTAGAAGTTAATCTTAAAAAGAAATAAAAATGGAATCAATTTTTAAAAAGTTCAATTTAAATAGGATAACACAAATAAAAGACTTTATTGTTTCTGCAGATACATTGTGAGACTAATCTGTCTTCAGTGTAATTATGGATATCTTTAAATGCACAGTTATGCATTTTATAGAAAAACGTTGCAGAATAGTTACAACGCTGCTTCGTACGGTGACTCAGAAGTACAAACACATAAACATTATTTCATTATGTGAGATGGCTTGTTGTTGTGAGCGGCCAGCCACAGTGAAAAAAAAAAACACCGAAAGAGGCTTCCAGTACAAAACGTAATTCTTTATGTGGTGAGCTTTGGACCTGGGACTTCACCAGCCTGTTGTGCAGCAGCTCAGCTAACACCAGCAACCCCACTAATGAGCCAATTGGCTCCTTTTTATCTCCAGCTGCTGATTGGACTGAACCATTGACAGGGGTGTCTTCCCACTATACAGTTCCACCAAAACTCAGATCTGCACACCAGTATACAAAAACACTTTATATGCAAATACCCTGTAAAAAAATGCAATGTCCCCAATTACACAGTGCAGACATGCTCAAAGTGCTGTACATGCATCAAGGGCCAGTGCTCCGTTACACATTAAAAAGCTCCTGCATAAAAAATAACTTTATAAATAGAGTTTTAAAGAACAAGAAGGTGCTGAACCCCATAAAAAGCAGAGCTGACTTTAAGCCCTGCCTTGTGATAACGTTCCCTACCCGTTTAACAGCAGAAAGAGACTCCCAGGGCGGCCATCTGCCTCAACCAGTATGCAGGCGAGAGGATGGGTTAAAGATCCAGTTTGCTGTGACAGTTTGGCTTCTTTTTTAGGTTTAAAAGCTAATAACCAAGCTGAAAACGATTCATTTAAATAAAATGTGCATGCAAACAGCTGTGGGTCTTTAAATGAAGCCTTTTCCACATTGCTGATGGTCTCCTGTGTGAAAATATTAACGGTGCTTATGTGACCTCTGTGCATTCAGCACTGCTGAACAAACTCACAGCAAATAAGACCCAAAACACTCTCTGAGTGGGAAAAGTCATTAAAGCAAAGCTGGATTTAATCCTTCATGAGGCTGAGCGGTCAGCAGGAAAGCACAAAGCGAAACAGCAAGCAGTAAAAACCGTTTCATTTATTCAACTCTTTCCAAACAGATTTATACAAGATTAAAGCACGTTATTTTGATCATTATTATAATTATTATATAATTCTAATTATTATAATGATAATCATTAGCTGAAGATGTCTTTGGGGACCACAGAGCTTTTTCCACACATATTGTTATTTCTGCTCGACGGACGCACAATCAGATTCACTGATAAAACATACCGTGAGGCCAACTTTTATATTATTTATAGACTTATTAATCGCACTAAAATCTTGTTCCAGGTCTTTTTTTCTTGTTTATTTCATCAGTGCAACAAACATGTACATATTTGTGCAGACTGGACAAACTGGATATGGCAGGTCTTTCTTTTATTTATTTATATTATATATATATTTATATTTATTTACTGGAGGTTTTAGCTGACAGACTTTTAGCTCTATTTTTGGATCAAATTAAGATACAAGCACGCTGTAAAAATACATATTTCAGAGATATCTGAATACATTTTCTGTTTGAAGCATTTTTACTTGGTTGTTTATTTATTTATTACATCCCGGGACCCAGAACAGCTTCTCAAACTTGAACATATCTGAATTTCTGTGTTCTGGATCCATCTCAGTTTCCTGAAGTTCTACAGTAAAGTGTGACATCACTGTAATTTCTAATCACATGCACAATTATAAAGAGTTGCACATTCACAGTGCCAACTGTATAAAGACTGCAAAGGCTCATGGGAAACCTTCCAACTGTATTTATTTATAAAGCACTTTTCCTGCCACGAGCAATACAAAATGTTTTACATGATAAAACCATTTAAATAAAAACACCCAAAAAGACAACAATGCAATGTTACACCCTACATACGGTGTAACTACATGTTTAGCTACACTGCATGCATGTGAGAACAACATGGTTAATGCAGAGAAAGTTCACCAAACAAAATGCAGAAAAACAGCTAAGCTGATTTTATAAACACTTTGGTTAGAACGGAAAATTTGCCAGAAATATTCTGCTTAAAATAAAAAGCAAGAAGCCATGAAATCCATTTGGGTTTCTCAAATTAGATTAAGAACTGAACGCCAGAACCTGAGCTGCCAATCACCAGCTCAGCAGACTGGCATCATCCATGAGGGGCAGCTGGACTTACAGCAGGTCAAACAAGCGGCTGATGGGAACAATGGCTGAAGGTTCAGCCGCCGCTGCTTTCCCCTGTGAGATGCAGCTGTCCCTGCAGCATCACCTCCATGACTCAGCTGACATCAAGCGTGGATCAGCTGACAGGTGGATCAGTCATTAATAATCCGAGTGGGAGCCGAACATTTTCCACCAGAGCGTGACAGCATGAGTGATGAAGGGTCCACAAGCGGGACAAATAGAAATAAAATCTATAACGCAAGTTTAATTAACAAGGTTTGGGTGGCGTGTAGGTTATGAGGCGTTCTTAGAGAAAGAGAGAGAGAGAGAGACAGAAGGAGAGAGAGACAGAGGGAGAGAGAGAGACAGAGAGAGAGACAGAGAGGGAGAGAGAGAGACAGAGAGAGAGACAGAGGGAGAGAGAGAGACAGAGAGAAAGACAGAGAGGGAGAGAGAGAGACAGAGAGAGAGACAGAGGGAGAGAGAGAGACAGAGAGAAAGACAGAGAGGGAGAGAGAGAGACAGAGAGAGAGACAGAGGGAGAGAGAGA
>JBAMIG010016519.1:0-11770 GCA_037177335.1 Kiunga ballochi | reverse complement strand
TCCTCTGATGCGTATCCAGGTCCTGCTAAAGGATTGTGGGTAAGGCTTCATCATGAGGGCCATATTATGAAAGAAAAAGATCTGTCTGCTCCTGATCAGCATCTTTTTCTCTACAACGAAGAAAGAAATATCTCCCTTCCTTTTCATGCTTTTATCTTCCTCTAGAAAAGCCCTGAAATAAAGTTTTGCAGGTCTGAAAATAAGATTTGAATCATTGAAAGGTATTTGAATGTCTGAAAAAAACCTCTGCAAGCATAATTTTGTAGTAGAATCTTTATTTTTCATTAGTGCAACATGTATAATACATAGTTTGAGCTTCACATTTTTAGAGCTCTTCTGACAGCACCTTTCACCTTTTGAGGATGATTCCAGGAACAGTCTATCCTGCACCTTACTTTCTTCTTTACTTCTTTAACAACGAGCGTGCCCTTTGAGGCTTCATGGTGCCACACGGTTGACCTTTATCACAGGGAGCCTCTCCCGGTGGGCTGACCTCGCTTGTTATCCAGTATCACAGGTGAAAAAGCAGGCTTTTGCACGCAATCACATTGTGCATGGAGTGATCAACAGAAGACCTGTTTTCTATAACATCTTTAAGCTGATTTGCCA
Organism: Kiunga ballochi; assembly: GCA_037177335.1. Taxonomy (NCBI): domain Eukaryota; kingdom Metazoa; phylum Chordata; class Actinopteri; order Atheriniformes; family Pseudomugilidae; genus Kiunga; species Kiunga ballochi. Next base: position 11,161 of record JBAMIG010016519.1, on the reverse strand, counting down.
CAGAAACCCACCACATCTGCACATTTGCTGCACAGCTGCTTTTTGTAAATCATTATTTATTCAGTCTCTTGATGCTGCATAGAATTTTATTTATGTTAAATAATAAATAATGTCATTAAAAAATGCATTCAGTGTGTACCTAATATAATCACAATACTTGGTTATAATGGCAGGCTGATAACTGGGGTTGTTGGGAATACCAAACTGCACTAAATGAACTAAAACCTCAGATTTTCTTGTTCTGCAGCACTTTGTCAGCTGATCTGTGTCTGAGATATTGTTCACATGATGTTCTGTGATCTAATTTAGAGCCACAGCGGCATCATCTCAAAGAGACATTCACAATTATCCTCAAAGCTTTGTGCCATCAGAATTAATTTTTTATTAGTAACACATAGACAGATGCTCACAAAATCCACAGGTTACCCATCCATCACAAGCAGACAATATTCCTTTTACATTGACCCCAGTATTCACATCATCACAGCCTCTGTGAGATATAATGTCATTAGGGATGCAATTTGTGAACAGAGGCCTAAAAAAACAATCATATTGCTCAAAGAGTTCAACCTTTTGAGTAAAATAAGAAAGTGCAGGATATATTAGATGGCTTTTCATCCTGTTATCTCCTGTTTAAGAAGGAAAAAAGGGAGTTTTCCTTTCCACCGTTGCCTCTTGCTCAGAATGGGAGATTGGATCCAAGTCAAGTTTAAACCCATCTGTTGGTTTTCCTCAGCAAGGCTATTGATTATGGATTCCCTAACATTGATGTCTCTAAGGTGCCTTGAGATGACATTGTTGTGAAGCAGCGCTATACAAATAAAGCTGAATTTAAATGAATGTCAGGTGATTCAGCAGTGTGAGGCAGCTGAACGTCATCATGTTGCATGGATGTTGGTAGGCGTTCAAAGTCCACATCTACTGAATGATACTGTGCTTCAGGATGAAAGCAAAGGAGGGAGAAAAGGGAGAGAAAGAAGTCAGGGTAGAGTTTATCACTCACATAAATCTGCCATTAAATTATGTCTGGATACTAAAACCGGGTCAGAACTAGACAACCCGAAAGCACACCATGACTGAAATGCATCTGATCAAAGATCCAGCTGATATGTTAACATGCAAGGTAAAGCCCTCTGACCATAATAGACAGATGCTAATGCTAATCAGATGCTAATGCTTTTCACATGTGCATTCTTACTTATCTGGAAAACCTGGAGTTTTCCTTTTGACTGTGGAAATCCTGAACTCTTTTAATTCCCAACAAACCCATTATATCCACCACAGTCCCATTCTGCCTCTCTTTCAAGTTTACTCTGAAAACTCACAATGTTCCCGGTGAAGTTACCCTGTCGTGGTTCAAGCATGCACAGAAACCACATCTAACACAAAGCGTCAGGAATGAGGCAGTCCATGCTTAGTCTGCTGATTCGATCACAGAAAGGTTTTCCTCTCCATCGGACTGAAAAATCTTTCTGATCAAGGTCGATCAGCTCAACATTTATATTTTCTTTCTGATTAAAGGTTAGATTAGGTCAGCGGTGCTTTATGCTAATGCTGCTAAAACAGGTAGAACTAACTCAAAGCACCATTTCTTCCAAGTTTGTTCTTTAATTCCAGTCACATGAAAACAATCGCTGCATTTTGTGCCAATAAGAAAATGAAATATAAAAGCTTTCTTTGGTTTATTCTCTGCTGGTTAACTACAAACACTCAGGTTATTTTTGTGCTTGTTGGGAATTTCAGGTAAGGGTTTTGTGTTTTATCTGCCCAGCACTCAAGCCTGGTGCTACTCTTTATAACGGACGTGGGTTGCTTTTCTCTGAGCAGATGTCCAGATTGCCCACCACCGTTTTGAAGTGTGCTCACTTATCGGTTCAGTCATTATTACATGTTTATTTTTGCTTTCATCAAATACAACATGTTCCAAGAGGAGATGTTGTTTTTGGGCTTTCATCGACAGCGTGATGCTACATGCTATCATCAAGCAGCATGATTAAAGTTTAGTCATCAAACTATTCATTTATTATTTATGTGCTACTGGTAGGTGAGCTGGTTCTGACCCATAGGTTTCACAAAACAAGCAACATTTTTGAGGAAAATATCCCTTTTCAGATGATTTAGTTGCTGAAGGTGATCTTTAACATGCTCCTGAATCATTGTTTGGATGGTGTTCCTCTTCCTCTTTGTGGAATTAAAACAGGTGAGGAATGTAATTTATGATTTCATGAAGTTTACTTAGACACATCAAATCTGACCCTGTATTCTCTGAGCTCATAAATTCTCACTATGAACAAGAATATAACCTCCTGTCATGGAGTGGTGGAGGTGGGGACCCAAAAGCAGGACCAGGAGGCAGGAGGAATGCTGTAAATCTTGTTTTCATTAAGCAGAGACACATTCGGGGAGGCTACAACACAGATGACTCCAACAGCAAACTGGCAAAAACAAGCCTGCACACAGGGCAACTTAAGGCTCTGCGTCAGATGGCAACCAGCTGAAAGCGAAAGCTGCAGAGCTATCGGTGTTTAGGGTTGCTGGAGCAACACGTTTCCTGTCAACACAACGTTAAAACCCCGCTGGATCTTTATAAACTGCAATTACAGAAATCTGGATGGTGTCAACAGCAACTCATCTGCTGTAAACACAGACACACACACTCTGACACGCTGATTCGGCCTACTGATCATTGCAGTCGCTCTCGGCTGATATTATGGGATGTTTCCACACGGCAAGCCATTCACAGATAATTGCAGTTTCATTGTATTCCGTCAGGGTTTGAGGTTTGGTATGTTAAGTTGCATATATTTGTTTCTCTGCTCCTCCAGGAAGAGGCGTCTCAGCACACACACCTTCATCATCCTCATCAGCATCAGTCACACTCATTCAGTGTGAGATGGTTGCTAATTGTTTATGTTCCCCTGGAGGTGTGCTGCAGGACTGCTGCCTCCCATAACATCTTTTGGTTCCTCTAAAGATCTTTTTGTTCCTGTTGTCTGAGCAATAAAAGAACTTCTGTTCTCGGCATCGTTGGCTTTTTAGGGTCTTAAAAGGAAACATGTGAACCTCCTATATTCTGTGTACAGATCTGTTTATGTTTCTTTGAGCTAAAATGGGAGTATTTCCCTCCATTTTGCTCAGTGTCACCATTTGCATACTGGGATTTGCTTACTGGGACTTCTCCCTGATCACCTGACTATTATGTAAAATACTGGTCCATGATCTCTGATGTTTTTTTTCTCTTGGCTTCTTGTTGTTATCCAGCATTTCACCCTCCTTACCCCCCTGAATCAAAATATCAGTCGTGTTTTCAGAACTCTGGCTCAAATTAGCAGTCAGGCATCACTTCTGGTGGTGGGATGTGGCATTTTATCAGGCTATTTCCATTTCTTTTTTATAGAAAATTGATCATTTGTGTGTCAAACAGGTCTGAAAATAGCTAATATAGAAGTCTTTGCATGCATTTGGAAAAACAAACTGGTGCAGCCCCAGTTCAGCAGATCATTCGGCATTGATTAGTAAACACTGGGCTGAGAGATACAGTTTAAAGGGCATATAAAAGCTTCTGTACACTTATTTACAGAACAGCGAACATAAGATTAAACTGATAAGCAGATATTTGAATAGGCGCTACAGAGGCTGCAGCGACTGAGGCAGAATAGAAAGGGGTTGTTTTCTGTGGAGCATGGTGATGGAGAGCATGCCCTGCAGGAAGCATGGTCTGAGTTGCACAGCAAAATCTATAAATTGCACGTCACATTATTTTCCATAGAGTGATCACAGCTGCAGATTATCCTCTAAACATATAAACAACACTCACTGTGTGTGGTGTATAATCAGTAAATGTAGTATTATTATGTTTATTGAGTTTGGAGGGCCTTACTTGGGTTCTGTAGGGATTCAGCTTTTCAAAAGGTAAATGAGAGTACGCTAAACAGAAGCTGGATTACTGGATTAACATGATTTTACTATCTGTAGTTTCTTTGCAGGGCATAAAAATACAGGTTACATTAATGAAAAGTTTCAATATACCACCAGTAGAGGTTAAATTTGGAGCAGATGTTGTGTAAGATGTTGACGTCAATTCTGGTTACAAGTGACGACAGGCTCCACATGAGGTCATCATTTATCTGACACTAAACAGGGATATTGCTAAACAAAGATGGTACAGAAAGTTTTTAAAGAAAAATAATGAAAGCAACAGAGAAAAGGCAGAATAAAGCAGTTAAAATGCATGAACTAAAACAATGAGGGAATAAAAACTTTCGATAGAAAGCATATTATTATATGAAAGCATTTTTTTCTGAACTGATACGATCGAGACCCTCCAGCCTTTACAAGAGGAAACTCCTAGTTTTAGGGAGCTGGAGGAAAGGTATGCATTATCATGCAGAGATGTTTCGGAGGGGTTTGTCCTCGCAGAGGAAGCACCAGGATGGAGAAACACAGGGAAGCAGGGCAGCATTTCACTCAGCTGGACAACAGACAGTTCAGGATGAAGATAGCTTGCTGCGGTTCTAGCAGTGTAAGGACTCACCTATTAAACCAGTAAATGAGATGAGGTGTCGGAGCAAAAAATGTGATTTTATGTGTGTTTAGCTGACCAGGTATAGAGCCGCTGGCCCTTTTACAAAGGCTACAGCATCAATTCATCAGACCAAGAAAAGACTTGGTAAATAACAGGGAAAAGTTTTGTCCTTGTTTTATTTTAGCTGTCATTTATCACCTCTGACAGGCAGCGCATATTTCCTCATTTAGGAGTCTGAAAAAGCCCTTTTCTATGAATAAATACATAGAAGGACAGAAAAGTCACAGGTGAGCTGAATGAACTAAACTGAAACCAGGTGAAACCAATAAACAATTATGTGTAAAGCTAAACAAAACCAACTGGCCAAAACAGGAACAGGAACAAAGTAAAACAGGAAATGAAATAAACAAAAATATCATCTGCAAAGTGTAATTAGGTCTCATGATGGGATGTTTCATCCAGGCAAAGTGACTGAGAATAAGCTAAAAAAAAACCACCAAAGAACCATAAGAAACAACTACAGCACTACCTAAATGCAGAAAACAGAAAAGTACAAGAAATAAGTCCAGCATGAGAAAAAATGCATCTCTATGCACAAAGTAAAGATAGGAAAAGCAGATGACTGTCAAACAGAATAAAACAGCCTACACAGCTGGCTCAAAGCTCATTGGGATTTCCAAAGAAAAGATGGAAGAATGAAGGAAAAGTGAGCATTCAAAGCAAAGTAAACAGAACTCTTCACGGCCGGGAAGATGCAGACCATCACATGGAAGGAAACCTAAAAGCAGAAACGGTTCCTTCTGGATATCAGGAAAAATGCTCACAAAGTTTATAGCTGAAGAAGAAGGCTCCATCTCTCACTCCTCTGTTTGCTCCGACCCGTTTGGGTTTCTGATCCAACTCTGAGTGAGAAGGACACACACACGAGCAAGATGAAGGAGGATTTGGGTTTTAATTGTGACCAACACTTCCAATCTGGAAGACCATCACAAAACACAAGTGCATGTACTGCCAGTGCTCTCTTGCCCAGTCTCCACCCAGTACAATTCAGACAGTGGAGAGACTTTCCCTCAGTGGGCAGTAGTGGACTAGGTTGACCCCAGTAGCATAATATTGACCATTTTACCCACTACAGGGCAGTGAGGCAGGGTCTCTTAGAATTACATCTAAGTAAAACACAGTTTACTTCAGTGCATCACACCAGCAGGTAAAACAGCATGCAGGTGTGCTTTATGCACATGCATCCTCCCACCCATTGTTCTTGTCTTCCTCAAGACTAAAGGGACTGTAGGGGACGACCTAGAGACCACCAACATTTGTCTCCAGTACTGATCATGTGCAGAAAGCATACCCAGAGGTCCTACTATCCATTTTTACAGTGATGACCCGTACACTGAATAAACAGTGAGGAAGCTTTTTAATGGTTTCTACTGAGTTGTGTAACCGAGGATTCACTGCTGGGACATGGAACTTTTTTGAGGCGAGTCATGGGAAGGGGTCGCCGGATGGCGTGGGAGGAGCTCTGAAGAGGAAGGCTGTAAGCAAAGGGACAGACAACTGCTTGCTGTGTGAAAAAGAAAACTACTCAGGAGATGCCCAACGATGCTTCATCACTTTCTACCACAATGAGGATCAGGCAGGGACCCATACCCAGAGACAACTGACCGACAGAGGTCAGCAGCTTGTGCGCAACATAACTAAATCTGACCTGTAAGAGTTTCACATTCAGTCATACAAGCAGCATCCACAGCCTCAGAAACTCAGAGACAAAGTCCTGAAATGTGTCCTCTGTGCAGGTATAAGTGAAACACGTGTTATGGTCTGTTGCAGGTACAAAAGTGGTGTCAACAGGTTTTTTTTAGCCTGCGCGTAAAGACCTGCTTTGGTACCTCTGAGGAAATTTTGTGTATCATCCCACCCCTGAAACCAGTAACAGCTCGCTGTATGCTTACTGGGAAGGAGGTCTGGGAAAAACTACAATCTGAGAATCAACCAAACAAGTTTGTTTCAATAAAGCTCACCCATACACACACAAATACAGCAAACGACATGCTGCACATGCTCCTGTTCATTCTGCTTCCCTGTAACTTTGTTTTTTCTTGTTTATAAAATAAAAAAAATGTAAAAAACATATTTTTTGAGCGCATTTCCCAAATTGTTAGATAACATGATTATAAATAAATGTCTTACTGTCTTATTTAAATGTTAAAAATGGCTTTGGATCTTTGAAAAAAATACAACTTCTACATGTCAGTGTAGATTTTTAGAAACATTAATTAATTAAACAATCAATTATTTATTCTATTAAAATGTTTGTCACTGTCATTCTAACAGGATAATGATAGAATCACATGAAATTCATTCAAACATGCTTTTCTAATGTAACATTTTGGAAACAGGATTAAAAATAGCAACAACTTTGACTCAAAACCCATCTAAAAGAATAAATCAAGCCAAATAAGATGCATCAACACACATTGTAAACAGGTAAATATGTGTATGAAAAGATTTAGCTCTAAACATAAAAAATAAAGCATTTCATTCAGTACAACATGGAACTGGCACACCCATTCAGTGGAATTACCCTTATAAAGCACTTTTTTATATTAAAAACAAGCTATATGCCACACACTTAAAACCCTCCCCTCCCACACAGCACACACACACATACATGCAGCTGCACACACACATACATGCAGCTGCACACACACAGACCCTGTGACCCTGAAATGGACTGACAGGAATAGAAAATGGATGAATGGGTTTTGCGTTTGAATACACTGGAAAAGTAAACGTGTACTTCCCAGTCCAGGTGGTAGAGATAATGCTGCAGTTACTCATCCTGTGATCAAAATGTCAGCCAGAGATTCAGGAAGTAGAGCCCCCGTCCTGCATTACAAAATAAAGGTAAACCTAAGCACAAAGAAAAAGGATAAAGGAAGGAAAGGCAGAGAGAGGAGGATCCTCACCCTGCCCACACCCTGGAGCATCACACCCTGAATGTGCAGAATTCCCCATGTTTGTTTCAGCTGTCATTTTACAGGAGAATATATGTCTTGTATAAATAACTAGCATGAATCACTAAATAACTCAGATCAGATCAGCATGATCACATCTGTGGGTAAAAAGTTGCTGAATTTCTTAGACAGTTTCTTAGATAGCAAAATACTTAATGTTGTCACGTTGTTTGAACTATTTAACCATTTAAAGTTCACTTGTACACACATTTTCATAGATAAATAAATTGGATATTATGTTGTGCACTTAGCATTTGGCTGTGTTGACATGCAGCTACATCCCTCATCTTTTTCAGCATTTACTCCTTCAAACCCAGCAAAGTCTGCATGTGTAATGTGCAAACAGGAAATACATGGTATGATCTGAATCAGTTCTAACAGTGACCAAGCCTGTGCAGCAGATTTTGTTCTGCCAGTGAGGGCATGCAAAGCAGGGATAAATATCACACTAAAGTGTGACTTTGGTTTGCCACTGAAGCTCAGTGAGCAACACAGAGCTTAACTTTGACTTAGAAATGTCTCCTCGAGCTGGAAGAGGAGAATAAAGTGTTGTTCAAGATGCTATACTTCTCCCTGGTGTTCATATTGGATAAAGATACTGCAGATTAGTTACCAATGCCAGATTATATGAATGCTTCATCATTGAGAGAAGACTTTTTAACCCATTACCAATAAAAACATGTGCTTTTTGTGCACTTTCAACACGGTGCTCTTTTGCCTTTTCTGGTACATTAAATGCCATTTTAGTCCTATTTGTAGTCTCATTACTCATGAAAATGATAGTGTATTAGAAAGAGAAAGAACTACAGCTGCTCTTGTGAGAGGCCTTGTTATGTAAATGTCAAAGCTTTTTAGGCACTCTGACTTCTTAAACCTTGTCCCAGCAATCTAAAGCAATTATCTCCTGCAGTGAAGGAGGCCGCTGGGAAAAGCTGAAGCTGTAAAAAGGACAGTTAGTGCAACCGGATGATGAATAAACATATAAACATATAAGGTACAGCTGAACAGACACATGTTTTTCCAATGATATGTTCAAGATTGTACAGGTTTACATTTCAAATTCTGTTTTTTTGTTTTATAAATGGATCCATAAAAATCCAGCTGAACACCAGCACAACAGAACAACACCCTGTGATTATTCACTTACATGTTCAGTAACTCGCAGACCCACCAGAAGGTGATCATTTACAATGTCATCAGGACACCTTTTCCTTTTTAAAGTTGCTTTGGTTCATTTAGATTTGCAGCATTTGTTGCCACACATATTATATTACTACCATAGCACTGAATTTAGCAAATTTTCCCACTTTAACAAAGTCTAATCTGTTTTGCGTCCTCTCTGTTCTCTGAGGTCTCTGCACTCAGTAAAAGTCAGTCAGACTTGGGCCCTATCTCTTGCTCTGTTGTTTTCCCTCTTTCCTTTCTCTTGCCTTTCTTCGGTAAATCAGTCATGGTGTGAAAAAGCCAGTGCTTTGACATCTAGTTGCTAGCATGTGACGCTGTGCATTAGCATAAAATGCAATGATCTGATCAGCATTCATCAGAAACACTGTTAAAGATGGCACACGGTGACATATTTTAGCAGCACCGCCTTAAAGCAGGTGGGTTGGAGTCAGTTTGTTCCCAAGCTGTTTCTGAATTTCTTGTTCTGTTAATGATACGTTGTGACATATCGCATACGGTCTTTATCTCAGTGTACAAAACAAAGCCTCAGAGCTGAAAGAGATCATGGTTTCCTTTTAATAAGACTGGAAATGATTAACTTTATGCAGATAGAAAGAGGAAAGGCTGTAATGCACCAGCTTTTTACTAAACTTCAGGGCTGGGATGTATTTACTGTGTATAGACTTTCTACGGAAGCATGATGTTGCCAAAACGTTCAATACTGGAGGTCACCACAAGGGGGAGTACAGTCTGCTGGCGACATTGTATTTCCAGTCATTTCTGTTCATAACATTTAAAGTTTATTTCCAGATATTAAGGCATGTGAGTTTGTCACTGTGAACAGGAAGGAAAAGTCCTAAAGATGCTGATCATTGTGAACATGGCTGCTCTGCAAAACTATCCACCATTGTGTTTATCTCTGATCACGTGTTCATGCTTTTTTTTTTCCTCATGAGCGCATGAGTTCATGTCAATATTATCACGCAACATGTTAGCTCATGTCAATGCAAACTGCCTACGTCCCACAGGATGCATGGAATGCATAGCAGAAAGGCAAGTATGTAGAGCAAGTACAGTAAATCCCAGCACTGTGTGTTAGAACTACTGCCATCTAGTGGTAGAGACTGGCGTAGAAAGAAACTTGAAATGCCAAACGGTTTTGTCCATTCAGAGACACCAGAGTAACATGATGCCACACTGGCATGCATGAGATTAGAATCAAGTAAAGATTCAATGCAATCTGTTGGTGTTCCTTCAGGAGGCTATTGATTATGAATGAACTGGGACTGATGTCTCTGCAAAGCATTCTGCATGGCATTGTCGTGAAGTGGCGCTGTATAAATAAAACCCAATCAAATAAAATAATCATCACAGTTGCATCACTATCTCTTTCTGATACAAAATGTGGATTTTTCAAATTTCCGTTTGACCTCAAAAATCAATGCCAAGATCGCGTCAGTGGCGCTGAGTTACTGGATATGAGATTGCTCTGCTGGCCTGGCTTTCCAGGATCTGTCAGAGGACATGACTTACTCAGTTGTGCTGCTCTCCCGATAACTGATGCAGTACCGCAGTTTGCAAGCAAAACATGAAACACAGACGACTGACCATTATTAGAAGTTAAAGTAATGATTGGTGAATGTGCGGTGGTGTACAAGCTGCAACATTCAGGCCTTGCAGATCATCTACAAGATAACCATGAAGCCTGAAGGGCGATGCTGTGGAATCACTGCAGCCAAACAAATAGGTTATAATACTGCCATCATGGCTTATCTCGGCCCACCTGCATTGCCAGTTATTGGACACATCCTCTGAGTGACCGCAACGCTCCTAATGATGTCACAGCCCAAAGCAAAACGATTTCTTTTGTTGGTTTTATTATGGGGGCCTTTTAGCCGGCTCCTTAGCTTCATCAGTGAAGCACTATTAAACAGCAATGGTTTGATGGAAACATGGAGCGTCCTGAGGTGTGTGATGGAGACCCTCAGACATCCCCCATGAGGCACTTGTGTAACCCTGCAAGCCTTAGTTGTGTTTTTAGAAGTGAAGTATCAAACCATTCATCTATAACTTAAACTGGTAAATTAGTTTTGGTGGTTTGTTTTCAGAATAAAGTTCTTGTCATGCTGTCTGAGATGGTCATGTCGGCAATTCTTTGTGCTGTAAAACCAGTACAAGTTACAGGATGCAACAACAGCCACACCTTGTCATGTAGACATGAGGAAGATGACTTGCTGAAGTTGATGTCAGAGAAAAATGGACATGCTGGTTGAGGATAGCAGAAAGACAACAGGAAGTCAAATAAGCACCTGATCAGGAGTTTAAAACCCTGGCAAAGTTTGGCTGCAGCAAATACAACAATATCACAGTTAAACAGTTAAAATTACACACAGATTATAAAAAGTGAAGTGAAGTGGTTTCAGCCTTAGGAAATCTCTGTTCAATTCCTATTTTT
>JBAMIG010016518.1:0-11786 GCA_037177335.1 Kiunga ballochi | reverse complement strand
ATGCAGTTTAATGCAAAGTTACAGTAGCTGTGTTCGACCACAAGGGGGCATGTAATGTCTTGAGCACTCCTGGCTCAGCTTACATAGCGAAGTTTAGAGCTGTGTCGGCTGTTAGGAATGGCGGACAGTTGTGCTAACAGATGTCATGTCTTCCTGTAACAGAATAAAACCCGCAAAGACAACACACTGAGTCTTTATTCAAGTGTGCAACACATACTCAGCTTAAAATGTCCATTTAAAGCAATTTCATGTAAGATTTTAGTGGTACACTAATTCTTGTGTTTGTAGTATAAAATTCATCTGATTTCATTAAGCCTATTTATGTTCATTTAGCTACAAATGAGACATGTAGTATGTTAGCTGTTCATGTGTTTTCAGTCAGAATAAAAAAAGGCTTGTCATAATTGTTTTCTCTATAACCCATATGAGTGAATGTGCCTATCACCTTTGCAAATATCACAATCATTTTATCCTCATTAAAAGTTTTATGATGTATTTATATCTAAAAATAAATAATAATAAAAAGCTCAAGTTTTAAAATGGGCAATGTTGTTTTTCTCAGCTATATGTGTATTTAGAAAATGAGCTGAGAAAGGTGAATCAGTTCTCAAAATTCTTCAAGCCATAAATATGTTTTGATCCACAAGTAGAGCAGCTAACAGCTAACTTCTTCTTTATGCTGTCATCCTTGTGGGCTTGGATAGTGCTATTTTTCCCAAACAGTATCCAGTACTCATCAGACAAAGATGCCACTGCAGTTTTTAGGCTTGGAGGGTTATCACTTTACACAGCCCTATGTTTTGTGTTTTTCTATTAAGAGACACCAAGGTAAAAATTACTGGTCAAACCTGGCAGCTTCTAAGTATGTGGACCGGCTCAACTAGAAAAAATGGCTTTTTATAACTAAGTAAATCATAAAAGTATATCTCTGTAATGCCCATCATCCCTCTCACTTGCTAATAGCAAGGCTCCAACATTCTTGTGACCCTAAATTGGATTGAATGAAAATGAATGAATGATTAGAAAAACCCTGCATTTGCTTTCAGTGTTAGCATGTTTGTGTTTTTATAGCATAAATAATCCAACAGACATCTATAGAAATAATAGAAATAAGACAGTTTTCAGCTGTTTTCATGGGTCATTTAAGTACATTTCTGCCAACTGGAACCATTTCTGGGAGACTATTGGTCTGAGTTGATTGTGTTAATAAACAACATCAGTGTAAAAACATGTTGCAACAAGAGTCGAGGATTTTCTCACCAGCATCAATACATTAAACCCCACGTTCATTCCTCTGTTTAAAAACATGTCGGTACATATTCACATGAGAAATTATCACAATTAAACAAGATCTTCATCGTTTAATTTTCTTTACAACAAACATTCTTGATATAGCAACATGTGCAAAATATTTTGATTAAAAACTAAAAAGTTTGCATTAAATAATACATTGTACAGAGCTTTGAGCTCAATGCGGGGCATGATCAAAACATTGCTTAAAAATGGCAAAAATAAACCTAGAGAAACACTGTTCACATCTTACTAAGGAGTTAATTTATCACAGGAAAGTGATTTAATAACCTGTAAAAGAAGCTGCTGAGTTACACGATGCTTCATACTAAGCCTTAAAACAAATATAAATATTTACATTATTAGAGAAATATACAAACTTGCAATAAAAGACATTTTAACCTAATAAGTTCACATTATTTCTGTACAAATTTTTGCAGGATTATTGAACTAATTATTAAAATAATGAGTAAATACTTCCACTTTGAATCAGTATCATTTCCTTTGTGCCAACTCTGAATGTTATTTCATTTCCGTTCCATCACAACGTTTGCTTTTTGGTGTAACTTCTGAGTATACCGCCTCACCAGCAGCAGGTCCTGATTTTCCTGTGAACAATGGCATAATTACTTTCAGATGTTTAATGTAATGTCTTAGTTTTAACTGGCCACCTTTTGATTTCTTGGGTAAAAGCTGAAACACGCAAAACAAGAGAAAAGATTTGATTTGATTTGAAAATATTTTAGAAAAGATTAGTCACATTGTTGCAGCAACATAAATGTCTGTCTTTTTGGTACAGGCTGAACAACAGATAGAAGTTATAACAGATGCAGCCGCACTGGTTGTGGTATAGATCTGAATACTACCATCAATATTGATCAATATTAATGTGATAACATCAATACTTTAATGTAAGGTTTGAGAAGAAATGATGATAAATAATGGAGATAAAGTGGATTATAATGGATGTGGACTAAAATGCTGCAATTGCTTCTATTGGCTGTAAGTGAAAAAATTGAGATATTTACAGAGTGAATCTAATAATTCCAGAGATCATCTGGTTTGTATTAACATGTTTATCTTGATAGTTCTATTATAACGCATTAGATCAGCAAAAATACCTTTATTTTTTTTTATTATTGGATCATTCTCAAATCCTGCAGTATTGCAACAAACCTCTAAGAGCTACATGTAGAACATACTTACCTTTGTTCTTTTTGTGCACCTGTGCGTACAACACACTTTCATCTAAAACAAAGGTCACATGTCAGATTTTTAAAATATCTTTTTTTACATAATATCTGCTTCTACACAGACCTTAAGTACTTCACATCACCTGATGGGGTCTTTTTAAAAGGGTTTCTGCCACATTAAAAAGTTTAGTATAACACTTATAAACATTATGTTGGAGATTTTGACTTGGAACTCTTAGTGATGGGAAAAGCTGAGTCATGATCTCACCTCCCTCTGAGCTAATCAGGTGATTGCATTCACCTGGGACTATCTGATGGCTGCTCTGCTGTCTGCCACTGGTCCTGCCTTGCCAGGCAATCACACTCATTCATTCCACCTGCCATCTTCAGCTTTCCTGTGAGCGTCCACAGTATTTACTGTATACTCACTCCATCCTCTCCTTCCCTGCCAGATTATCAGCCTTACTTCGTGTCTTGTTGAAATCCAGCGTTCCTTGTTTTGTTTCCCAGATCACCGACCCACCTTCTGTCCACGGATTACCTCTCTTGCCTTGCCTGTCTCAGATTTGACCCATGCCTCGCCTCTGAAACCTGAGCCACGCCTTTGCCCTGATAAGTACCTGTATGCTCTCGTATTTTGACCATTGCTTGACCGCTGACCTTGCCTTTTGGATTTCCCTCCCCCCTCTTCTCCCTCCAGGAATAAAAAGACGTCTTGGACTTTTTAGTTTAAACTAATTCTCTGTTCCACTACTCCTGTGTGTGGTTGAATTTCCAGGTCCTCAGTCACCCTCATTACAAGCTGCTTTGTTTCTTGTATTTCATTAATGATTAAACTGATTCATTCCAGGTGATCCTAACCTCAGTAACCATGGCAGTAATGAACAGACACACCTGGTTTATCAAATCATTAGCTAATTATCTTTGATCAACCTTATTGGCCTCCTTAATTTTTTATAATGTTCAAAGCAGGTAGTTTTTTTTTTTTCAAAATAAAATATTGTCAATATCAAATATATTTAATTGCATCCCCGTCCAAATCTACTTTATATCAATATATTGGCAAAAAAACAGTTCTTTATCTTATGGTGATACAAAACTCCAGGTATGAGCGGGATTAAAAAAATCCCACAAATGTTTACTAGAACAATATTCCTGCTTCAGAGGAACCCATGATACAACATACATATTATTACAGATGTCTTTTTGCTGCTTTGTTGCACTGATCCTTACCTGTAGATGATCCTATCTTCAGATTGGAATAAAAAGAGTTCTCCTCTGCTTTCTTATTCTCTCCTGTCAGATAAATCAGGTAAATGGACCAGATTTAGATTTAACTGGCCCATACAATCATCTCAGCTCTTTCTTTTATTAAATGTAATTAAATGTGACATTAAATACTCACGTTTCTTTGTGATGCTTTTAAGTTCAACTGAAGTATAAATGATGCCTGTGGATTCATCTGAAATGCAGATACATTTCCATAGCTCATATTGTTAATATATGTGGTTATTACAATAACATCTCAGTGCAACCAGAAGTTCCCATCCGTTTTCTCTGCAGAAAATGAGCTAAATCAAAGCATTGGCTTTTTGATTTGATGGAACAGCTCTTTTGTTTCTAACATTATGTTAAATATAATATAAAATAAAACCTTTAACTTAATTAGTAATATATTTTAAATTTTATTCCAAGTGTTAAAGTCAAATATTAGATTTCACAATTAACTCACATGTGATGGTACCAGTAACGATACATTTTCAGCTGAAATAATTACTTTTAAACAGCATCTCTGTTGGATTCATTTCTATACTGAATGCAAATGTCACTTTTCTAAAAAAAAGAACATGTGTGCTTTTGGTTTACCTTCCATCTCATATACAGCATTATTTTTACCATCTTTGAGGTCGTTTACTGATTCATAGAGAGAAGCATCCCCTAAAATGTATCACAACAAGATTAAATATATTTTATGAATTTGAACTATTCTGATTAACAAAATTTAAAATGAAGTAGCCAGTAGTCAACATTGAAAAAAAAATTAAAGAGGAGAGTATGGTTTAAATAAAGTTAAGGCATAAATAAACGTCATGCTTACCATAAAGATGCGACAAGTCTTTGTTGTCTTGAGAATCATCCAAGTTACTTGCAGGTGTTTGATTTGTGCTGTAAGACCGGATGGACCAGAAACATTTAGTAAAAATAGCAAATAAAACAAAAGCAGGCAGGATAATTTTCTTTTATATCATAAATGGCAATTTTTTACCAACCAGGTGAAGAATGAACCTGCAAATGAAGACATTATGCAGTTTTAGTGTAAAGGATTCTACTGCCAAACAGTCAGGAGTCAGAAAAAACTTAGTAATTGTGAAGTGAATTAAACACATCCAGCCCGACAGGAAAGAAAAATGTCTCACCCTTTGACCATTTGTAAAGACACAACAGCAGCAGAAGAATAATCAGTAAAATTCCACAAACCAGCCCAACAATGAGCAGAAGTATAGATGGCGAGCTGGGAGGCATCAAAGATGCTGTAACAGAAAATAGTCTTAATTAGATATTTGTATATGGCTAAACATTTATCAATCTGTATATAGCAATGCTGAATACAAATATGAATAATAACTAGTTATTAATCCACAAATCTATGTGGTTACTTACAAAGTATTACTGTTACTAATATAATAAAAAGGAGTCCTCGTTCATCAACAGAAACACATCTAAAACCAGTGATCTAAGGAGTTACTGCAGCAGTAACAAGGTGCAGCGAATTAATATAAGATTTTTTGCATGCATAGATATACAAAAAGAATAACGGGTAGCTATCTACAAATGCTTAGAAGGGCCAAAGTTCAAAGTTCAGCCATGGTAAACAGAACTGTTGTCAACATTTATTTGACTTTTGAATTTTCCTCAAGAATTAATAAAGTATTTTTCCTTCATTTATTCATCTTATTATCTGTGCAAAAGTTCCTTTTGCACAGAATCTTATCAGACTCTTATTTTCCTGAATAAATAAAGTAAAAAGAAATGGGCCCAATCTGCAACGTCTCGCATTTTAAACTTAAACAATGTTTTGTAAATTATGAGGTCCTTTAAAATATCTTACAAAACATTACAGCAGTTTTATTATTCGAAAGAACTGACCTACTAGAGACAACATGTGTGGATTTTGTTCAAGCATCAGCACCTTTAATTGCCTGTAAAAATGTCTTGCTAGAAGGAAATTTTGAACGTGGTTAAATTAAAATATTGGATTCTTTAAAACCTTATTTTCCAGGTTAAAGAGGACGGGGAGCAGTAAGTGATACCCCGCTGCACTCTGGGATGATCTGGGATGGTATTTGGAGCAATAAGTGCCAATGTAACGAGGACTTTGCACATCTAACAATTCACATCAATGCTGAATTGAGTTTTAGGAAAACTAACAATATTCTTCCATTTAGATAGCTTTTTTTCTGCAGGAAAGGCCTTATATATTGCATAAATGCATGTAAGTCATGCAAGTCCATGTACTGCATTGATTAAAACAGGATTGCTCTGTAGAGAGGAGAACATTTGCTGAA
Organism: Kiunga ballochi; assembly: GCA_037177335.1. Taxonomy (NCBI): domain Eukaryota; kingdom Metazoa; phylum Chordata; class Actinopteri; order Atheriniformes; family Pseudomugilidae; genus Kiunga; species Kiunga ballochi. The sequence continues at coordinate 5,737 of JBAMIG010016518.1, read as the reverse complement.
CCGACCAGCCTGCAGTCTAGATTTTTCTTTGGTTGAAAATATTAGACACATTATGAAACATGCAACAGTGGAGTAAAATAGTGTTGCTGTTGAGAAGGAAGAATCTTTCATCAGAGAAGTATGGGGCAACATTGCTCGTCCAAAGATTCAGGAAGTGGTCGCCTCAGTTCACAGATGTTTACTGGCTGTTGTTTAAAGATATGATGGTGCACAATAGTGAACACAAGCTGCTTTTTTTTTTTTTTTTACAATTTACAAATAAGATAGATGATGTTTTATATCAGCGTTACATTCAAATGTCTCATATATTTCTTGTTTTGTTGAGAATAAAATAAAAATGTAGATTTTGTTTGCAAACAACTGCATCCTGTTTTCATTTACATTAAATAGTCCTGACATTTCTGGAGTTGTTCACACTGATTTTGTAGTGTAATGGCATTTTCTTTAGTTCCATATGTGTTTTTTTTACATACTCATCATAACATCACTGAGATTAGTATTGAATCAGCATCTCTCTGTGTTACGGCCCTAACTGAGCTGCACATTCCTCTGATTGAGCCTGTCCACACTTTAGGTTGATATCCACCAGATTCCCTCTTAGCTGACCTGGATGGGTCAGCCTTGCCGGTCATCATTGTTTATGGTTTTACAACATGAATTTAACGTTAGACTTCATCAGGCTCCAGAGGAATCTCTTAGTTCTATCCTGACAAGATATATGATTGTACAATAACGTGGAAGCAAACCCATATAAGCTTCAGTCTTTAACTTCAAGGACGCTCTGCCCCGAAGGACCTCTGAACAGACTCTCAGAAATTGCAATTTCTTTATTCTGTACTTTTTTCCTTTGTTATAACAAACCTGTAATCATTTTCACTTTTACAACCAGACCCCTCATTATTGACAGAGACAGTTTTTGCCTCTACAGTAGTTTGGATTGTCGCTTACTCACCTTTTACGGCCATCCAACTCTGCGGAGATTCATTTCTTGAGTGCTGACACTTGTAGAGTCCTTCATCAGACTTTGACACCCCTGTGATGATCAATTCCCCTCTGCTATCATTTTGCACGAGTTCATCATTTTTATAGAAAAGCACATTAGAGTCAAAAGGTTTTGTCCATGACCTGCAGCCAAGTGTAACAGTCTGTCCCTCATTCACAGGTTGGACAGGACTCTCCAGTATCACACCGGCATCTGTAAAACAGACATAAAGTTTAAACATTTATCTTAGTATAATATCTATCTATCTGTCTATCTATAAAACATGTAATTACAATCAAATTGTCCGGTGATGTTGACTGCGTTGCTCCACACTGATCCAGAAACACACCAAAACACTGCATCATTGAACCAGGGTTTAAAAGTACATGTTTGTCCGTTCACTATCCCCCTGGAAGAACAGTATGACAGGATGTTGCTATCAATATGCCTCATCACTCTCCACTCTGAGGAGTTTCCCTCACAGGTCAGTGAGACGGTGTCAGATTGGAAATGCTGAACTCTGTCAGGATTCACTGTGAGAGATGCTGCTGGATGAACGTCTGAAAAACAACCATAACAAAAAAGACTCAACATGAAAACATGTTTTAAAACTAAATTGATAAAAATTATTGTTATAAGAATACAACATTATACCATTAGGCAGAGGACTCTGCTTACCACACTGTAAATATAACCACTTTAAACTGTCTTTTGTTCCAATCTCTATTAAACTGTAAAATGCTAAACCTTTGAAAAATGAAGGCATCTTAACAGTAGGAACTTTTTTTTAATGTTAGACCTGTATTTGTGTGTTAAACATATATGCATGTGTAGGTGTATATATTGTGTCCGTGTGTATATGTATATTTCTTTATGTATTAGTTTGGATGTCATTGTCTGTTAATGTTGTATGTGGCACCCATTTTATTGTACTTAGTTAAAGACTAATTTCCCCAACGAGAAAATAGAATTTAGTTTAATTAAATTCAAAACTTCAAACGTGCAGAACCACAGATACCAGTAGACGAACTGTATCGAAGATCAATGAACAAAAAATCAAACTGACCTGCAGACCAGACAAATTTGGGTGGACTTTTATCAGTGGAATAAACTCTGTCCAGTCTGTCAGCTTTACACACATATCCTGCAGTGTGTGTTTGTCCATGAATGACGTAGGAATCCTGTTCTGTTTCGGTGGTGTTGTTGGGCAGCAGCTCATACTGGTAAAGTGTATAAATCTGAGACGGATCGGGAACAGCTTTGTACCAAAAGAAGCTCCATCCTGCAGACGGATGTTCAACCTGACATCTCAGAGTTACTGAGGATCCAGGACTCAGCCATGATGGAGACACAGAGAGGACAGGTTTGGGTTTTTCTGTTGGAGAGAGTTTATATGAATTAATTCGCAGGCAACATATTTTACACAGTATTTTAAAAGTTTTAAAAACATAACATCTTTCAGTACATATAAAAGTGAATTATCTTTTAAACAACATGGATTCTTTCTGATGTCGGAGCTACGTTGGTAATCTTATTGGTATTCAAAGTAATACTCTGCAAATAAATAATGTATTCATCTGATATAAAATATTTTATCCTTAATATGTGACATTCAGTTCTGTATTGATAGTAAGCAGTGCTAGTAATGTGTTACTGTTGCTTTTGTGATTACCTAATTTATTGTTCTTTAAACATGTTTTATTAATATTACTCCACAGTGCTTTTGTCTGTTACTAATGCAATGCTAATGCTAATGCAATCTTTTCATGTCTTTGTAAAACCATTGTGATTCTTCCACAGCTATCCAGCAATAAATCAGTAACCATCGTAAACCAAATGGGAAACGTGAAGGCAATAGTACTATTGTTTCAGGAACTAATGGACTCTGCTTCGTTTCTTTGGTTACCCAGACTATTACTGTACTCACACATTACTTTTTGATATCAGGGCTGGAGAGGAACCAGTTTTCAACCCAGTTTTATAATTAGGAGCAGCCCACCTCTATTTGATTTGGAATAAATTGAATAAATAAAGTTATTTTCATAAAACAAATCTTTTCCAGTAGTTCCTGTTTTCTATTTCTACTTTTAACTGTAACATTCCTTGTTTGGTTTAACTGGTTTAAAACACAAAGCAAAACATTATGACCTTGTTAACTTCACACCAACTCAGTGATACCAGTTTTACACCTATTTACAGAATAATCTACTTTATCTGGCAAAACATAAGATGCATAAAATTTGACATTTGAAAGCTCTGACACAGATTGTTATCAGTCTAAAACTTATTTCAATGCTAAATGTCATGACATGTTTATTTTAACCTCGACTCTGAGCCTCCAGTTTGTCCTACTTATCCTCCTCCTGCTTTTCACATCTTATTCCATCACTTCTATCATTTCCTCTTATATCTCCTTCTGCATCACTGGACAAAAATAAATTGGTGCATAGTGGGAATAGTGGGCCAATTTGAGGTGCAAAAAAATCAATTAAACAATAGACCATTCAGTCACAATGTAGTTTTGCTGATACATTTATATGTCAGAGTAATTTATGTGTTTATCTATATGTCATAAAAGTTATGTTTTCTCCCCATATTAAAGTATTTCTAGAAGCACAGAGAGAGGGTACACTCTGGACTGTTTCCCAGTCCATCTCATGATGCTCAGAATTTCAAATAACCTTCATCAGATTTGATCCTTTACACATAGACTTTAAAAAAAAGGTTTTTTTCTTACTCAAAAATGCAAATGAAATTGTACCAAATTTACAGAACTGTTGGAAATATCTTGTCTGGCCTGGCAGCTCAGCACCCATAAACCTAAACTTACCTCCGTTTACTATAGTGAAACATTGGTTGTGTCATAATTCAGAAACTACACACTTCACAGTGCAGATTCCTAGACCACATTCGTCATACTGGCGCGCCAAGTGCTGTCCCAATTTAAAGTGTGCTTCTGATCCACACTTGAAATACGTGCATCATTTGGGGATGAATTAGCTTAAAACAAGTACGCGCTATGTATCTTTGGCGGTCTCCAATCACCCAGAATTCATTGCATGCCAGATAGTAATGAATAAGCAGCCGTTCACTGTCTGCGAGGACATGTTAGAAATGAAAATATAAACACGTACTTGTCCCAGCAGACAAGCAGGGATGGCAGTGTGTCCCATAAACACAAATTAATTTTATTACATGCGTCTGAGGAGAGCTCTTCTGAGTTGCCTCATCCATGTTTAAAGTTGAGGTAAATAAAAAGTAACATTTGAAATATCTGCCTTCATTTTCTGTCCTTTAAATGGATATTTTCGTCAGTGGCGTCACATTCCAAAAAGAAGTCGCACTTTGGAGTGCGCAGACTATGAAGGACACTTTGTGGACTACATAGTCTGCATACCTAGAAGTATGCAGTCTCTGAATTGAGACACAGCCATTGTTTTTTGAACAGTAACATAAAGGGGACCCAAACCTATTGAAAAAGTGTAGGTGATATCTCCCATACACCCCGCCCTAAAATTATATCAATGCACTGCACACACACATAACAGAATGATAAAGAGGCTGTTATCACTCACACAACAGAAGAGACCAAAATGAAGACACCACATTTGTAAAAGAAACCCCTCCCTTTCGTTCATGTTTTCTTCTATTTGCTTTCCTCTTCTTCATGTACTTCATGTTATTTATGGCATTTATCCACACTTATGCTAGTTTTTCTTTATGTCAGTTTATTTTATATTTGACCCACTGAGATAGCGTGTAAAAGAGATGTGTTTAAAACCTGCAGGAAAGTAGATCTTAAGGACTGGATTTGGGCACAGCAGCTGTAGAAGCTTCTGGAAAAACCAAACACGCCTTTCTGTGGTCAGTAGCAACACTGATTAAATGCACCAGGAGCTCATGAAAGATTAGTTTGCATTGAAAAACAACTCAGAGTATATTTATACAAATTTACAATTATTCTTTTAAAACCATCCATCCATCCATTTTCTATTACTATGTTCCTAACGGGGTCGCGGGGGGGCTGTAGCCAATCCCAGCTATCCACTGGCGAGAGGAGGGGTAAACTCTGGACAGGTCGCCAGTCCATCACAGGACTAACACAGACACACGAACAACCATACACACTCACACACACACTCCTACAAGCAATTTAGAGTCTCCAATCAGCCTATACACAAAAAAGTCCAAATAAATTAGATTTATTGATTATTTATATTTAAAATGATTATTTATTGGGTATAGTTCATTGTATCTACTAAATAGTTGTTGGTAACTTATTCCTTAAAGTAGCTGTTTTATTATTGACTTGTGAGACCTGTACTACAAAGCATAATTAACACAGCCTGGACTTCTCTCCAATCCTTGGATTGACCAAGCCAGACATCAGGATTTGGATAAGTTGTGCTATAAAGCTGGTTATTAACTCATTAACTTAACTCAACTCTCTGGCGTTCACATAAATGGCGTGCTGTTTGGAGGCTCTGACAGTTTGCTGATGTAGACAAACCCTGCCGAACAGTGTAAAAGGAGGAAAAGACTGTGGTGTGGTTTGTATGGATGACTGAGTGTGTGGGCGTCTGTGTAGATGGGAATGACTCCCAAGGTTGGCATCTGGTGCACCGAGGTGTACCTATATATATTTAGGCTGTTGGAGCCACTTTTCCAGTGTGGAGGACATGGCCCCAAGTGCTCCAATGAATATGGGCACTACTGTTGCTTTCACCCTCCAGGCCTTCTCCAGTTCTTCCTTGA
>JBAMIG010016517.1:1560-11787 GCA_037177335.1 Kiunga ballochi | reverse complement strand
TGGAGCAGGAAAACATTTAAAATCTTCAGGATGGCAGCCTTAAAGGACCAGAGTTTATGATCACTGTTCAAACAAAACTAAAGCCTCACAAACTGCAAACTTACAATGGAGTAACCAATTTTGCACACTTGGTTCTGAACTAAAAAGTCCTCTGATGCAATGTAGCAGTAAAACCTAGTCTATTGTTTCCATGCTCCTCTGGGTGCTTTTGAAAATATCCTGCTTTCTGCTTCAAAATGCTGCTGAATGGGTTTTATGGAACTGTTGGTGTAATAAAAAGGGTTGTACAGATGTATTTTAGAAACATGAGAGAATGTATCTATATTTAGAGTTGTTTTTTTATTGTTTCACTTTCACTTGCAACATCCCGAATTTCCTTTTGTTCAAATCTAAATGAAAATATCACCTTTTCATTTTGTGATCATTTACTGGGGAGTGGTTCTTCTGAATGTTATTAATACTTTTTTCTTAGGAAAGAACTTTGCGTGCGTCTTTCACCACAACCTTTAGAGTGTTTGAAAGTCATCAGATCAATAAGTCATCCATCTTTTAGAGCCTCAATTGGTTTCTTCCTCTCATTTTGTCACAGTTTCTCACAATTACAGAAACAGACCAGCTGACATCCTCTGATTGTCATTTTTAAGGATGCTTTACAGCAGCAAGGCAAAAGTACTATCTGCAAAAGATAAGCTTCCCTATTGTTCTAGTTATACTTTATTTTTACTGTCTCTAGTTATGCATTATTTATATAAACTTTGACATCTGATATTCAATTAAACTACCAGGTTTGTTGTCCAGAAAGTAAGTTCTGCCTCTGGCTACTCAAACATTTATCAGATGATGTAGTCACACATAAATGTCTGTGTATCTCTGAAAACATCTACACATTTATCTCCCGAGAGCTGTTGCCTTTTTCAACAAGGATTTTCAAAATAATAACAATTCTAGAGGAAATATTTTGTCAGGGATAAACCTAACAACATCCAAATCTTCATTTTACTTGAGTAACATAATTAAGGCACAGAAAGAAGCCAAATAAAACTACAGCCCAATAAAGGATACATGCAGTATTTCATATTTCAACATCTGCAATTCTTTGTTATTGGGTAGCAAAACTGCCACATAGTGTGCAAACTAATATTAGAGTTTTGGGGGGTGCGTGGGGAATCTGCTCTCTCTCTCTCTCTCTCTCTCTTGTCCAAAGTCCATGTTGACAGGAGCCATGATGCAGCATTAATTGCATTTCATGTTTTGTACACTCAGGATTGTAGCCTGAAGCAGCTGCAATAGTCAAACCGTTATGGGATATTGAACTAAACTAACAGCATCCAGTAGCCTAAGCCCTGTCATATGTCAAAATATATATATATATATTTATATTTTATTTTTTATTTTATTTTTTTTTAAATTTTATTATATATATATATATATATATATATGTCAACATTACATCCAATCAAAAGAGGCTGCTACTGGATTTAAAAGTAAATCAAATGCTTATAAATCAAATCCCAGAATTTTAATACTTTACTTTGGGACATAAGAAAAATATATTCTTAGACAGACTACCTCATTACTGTAAGTGTTTGAGCATGCATTACTTTCTGTGTTAACTCAGGAATGTCTCCCACATGTGTCTGATGAACATAAGGGGCAGCACTCCATGCAACATTTCAGGTCATCATTAGAGTTACAATCAATGTAAATTAAACTGAAAATGGAAAAGCATTGCAAAATTGCAAAGATGCTCTACAAGAGTTCTCTCATGGTCTGCATGTGATATTTTAGAAAGAAATCCTGACTGTACCTTTTACTCATAAGTAAAGAGGGTGGAAAAAAAGGGATGGTGAAATAAAAAGTAAAGGGACAGTGATGAAAGTGTCGCTACATAGCAAAAACGCTATGCTATAAATGGACTTCGGTCTCCTGAGATTGCACCGCATTTGTATTTATTGTTCTTCTTAAAAAGTGCAGTAGCTATTCTGACCAGATCTCCTTTCTGCCCGGGCCTGATAAATAGTCTTTTTGACCTGGCTATTGTTGCATAAAGCTGTTTATGTAAAACAAGAAACTCATTACCTGAACTGTTTCCTTTACATACTTTTTGAACATCATAATTAAGCACTGTGAAATAAATTTAAGAGATACACTATCTAACTCATTTGCATTTATTGTAGACACACATTCAGATGGACTCTACGCCTTCTACTGGGAGGCTTTACCACTGATATCAGCAATTAAGCTTTCCATATATATATGGAATGCTTACATATACAAAGTGTCCAAATAATTTGTAACATTTATGCAAAACAGGAGATATCTCATCCTGAAACAAGCTGGACTGGTAATGAGTTAATGATTCAGAGTTGTACCTCTTTCAGACTCATCTGTCTGTCTTTGGAACGAACTGTCTGGATTTTACCAAAGCTGCTTTCATTTCTCATTTTTCCACAGGATGTTGGAGAGGCAGTTTTGCTTTGTCCAAATGCATCTTGCAAAAAGCCACCATTAAGCATATTGACATGATTAATTTTCAGGCAACTTGTAATGTGCACGCTACAAAAACTTAGTTTGAAAAAACAAGGAAAAAAGCTACAAAAATTAGGTAAATGTTCCTTGAAAGAATATGAATTGTCTAACAACAGGACATCAAAAGATTTAATTTGAGTCATCAAGAATTCCTAAATCAAGTAAAAACCTGCTTGGTAAAAAATAATCATCTTACCTTTAGAAAATAAGCACATTTCACTGATTTAGGCTGTTTGATCTCACTTAGATTTCACTTTTTGCAGTGCAGCTCTTTTTAAATACAATTACATTTTTTAATTAAATTAATAAATTGCATTTTTTTCTTTTTTTTCCTTCCTTTGAATAATTCACTTTTGTTTGACTTTAATTAAAAAACAAGAACTTTTTAAACTATTATTTAAAACAGTAACAACATTGTATAATAAAATAATCTACTTTAGTGTACTTTAATATTAAAGAATAAAAGCAAATTGATCGGAATCATGCGGGTAGTTGCTTTATCTATATTTTTACTTTGTTATTAAATGCAGTGTATCCTAAACTGAAAACATTTTTTGAATCCTCCTGTTTTCTTATTCCTTTGTGCAATAGTATAATGTAATTTGTTGGGATTGAGTGAATTTTCACAATGTGCCAACTCAATCTAACCTTATTGTCAAGATAAGCTTCTTGATACATGTGACCCAGGACACCTAGTGCTTCTTTTCCAAAAGAAAGGACATTTAATCCAAGTTCAAACCAAGCATCAAAAATCTACTTACTACCACATCACAGACACGCTGCAGAAAGAGCTTTGAAGTCTGACTCCTCACTGGGAGTCATTGAAGTGATCATTCATGACACTTATGGATCAGTTAGTACTTCAACATCTTTTCTTTCATAAAAAAATATATAAAAACAATATTATGCTGCAGGTATGCTTGGATCAATGCTGATCCTAGACATCATAAAGTACAGTTTTTAAATTCAGGGCCAATAGAGGGCAGCAAAGCGCTGCAGCATCCTTTCACTCTCCATCTTCACTCCCATTAGCTTAATTTTACCTCCATCTTCTGACTTACAGGGTGACTGCAATACATTTATTTGGTCTCCATTGAACAGCTTTAATTAAGTGCTATTTCTAAAACAACAGTTCTGTTAGTCTGTGCTGCTCTGTTGTTTTCACTGAACAGAAAAGAAACAGTAGCATCAGTGTCAGAGTTGTTGCTGAGCTCTCATTAGGGGTGAAATATGCTATGCTGTTGGAGTAAAAAGTCCCCCATTCATCTCACCATGTATGGTGTGTGTGTGTGTTTTTTGTGTGTGTGTGACGTGTTTGTAATGGGATGGGCATTCATTGGGAAATGGCATTCAGTGTCTGCCATTCAGGACGCTGCTTTTATCACAAAGTTGTAAAAGTAACCAGCTCCTGCAACTCACAGTGTTCAGCTGTCAGAAACACATTTTAAATCACTCAGGCAAGTTTGTCACGGACATGATATTTCATTGTTTGTTTTATTTTTAGATAATTTAAAACAGAGATTAATCTTAGTGACAATTATGTCATGCTCGACAACAACAAAAAGTTTGAGGGCAAACTGAGCAGCACCATACAGTAACTTAAATTATTTTAACAATCATATCTTTACACGTTTAAGCAGCTATGTTTAAATAATGCAATAAATGTCACATAGCATTCCTTTAATTTCCCTGAAGGTATTGATCTCATTCTGAAAAATTCTGATTTTTTCATTGGTTTTGAAGTTGTCAACTTCAAGCCTAATTCAGAAACTAAAAAGTTGTAACGTATTAATCTGCTGTGTAAAATCTTTAGAGCATTAGTTGCGTTTCCATCTTTTTGTTGTTGTTGTGGCAGAGCGACAAATCCATATAACTAAAAAAGTTTGTGAAGCGGCCTTTTATGTATCGACCGACATCAATTTTTATCCTCAACTCTTCACACTTCCTTTAAACAGCAGCTCTACCTTATCAAAAATTATTTATTTAATTAGAAGTGTATTCAACTTACATAAACTAGGATATAAACGTAATAATGTCTGTGTTTTATTACCTTGATGCAATGAATAATAATAACTGACGTTGTTATGTTCTCCGTGAGACAGAACTCGTTATACTAAAGTAAAAAAAAAACTTGATTTTCTCACCACTAATAATTTTAATTAATCTAATCCACACAAGTATAGGCCAAATTACTCTATTTGATCTGAAGAGAGGCTCTATTATAAAACCCACCTTTAGGGTACACATATATCTATGATTACACAGCCCTCTATTTGTTTAAGTCTGGAAATGTATCACAATTTTACAACATGCACAATGCATCAGAGTAAATTAAACTAAATATTTTATACATCATACTTTGGGGGACTGGAATATATGTTTTCTTTTATTGGCTTCTCACTTAGGGTAAATTCAAGCACAACTAAACTTTTTAACATTGTATAAATATGAGCAGATATAAGTAAATAACTTAAATTTATAGAACAGAAATGTAGCAATTACCTCATAATTGTTATTAGGATTAGTTCAATCAATACTGATAATCTGAAGAAATATTAAGACAACTTAAAACTACAAGTAACAAGTTCTGTATGAAATACTGAGAACAATAAGTTTAAGTAGTAAGATTAAGTAGTAAAATGAGTACATATAACTAAGTGAGGCTGTTTCTTTTTACACTGCAAGGACATTTTAGCTATCGGAGTTCCATATAGCAGCAAACTGCTTCTGCTCAATGGGATGGATTTACTGCTCTTTCTTTGCTGACCACATGACTGTATCTCTTGGTCTGGATTTCTTTACTTTCCACAATAGATGAGTCAAATAAACAATATAGTCAAAATACAGCAAAACATACACATGTATAGGATAATATTTTTTAGTTTTACGGTGGTATTTGCATTAGGATGTTGAGAACTCAACCTGGAGAGTTTGCTTTTGTTTTTAGTTGCTGCTCACTAAACTTACTCACTAACTTAGTTTCAAGCACATGAATTACAATGGTAATATCATAGACCAGTGGAGTCCGTGCAATAAAAAACTAACTGGTTATGCTGGAGAGAACATTATGGCTGGACATAAAATAGACACACTCAAAACATCTGCCATCTCTTTTTTTCCTGACTCACCAGGCAACAGATTCATCAGCTGCAAAAGACACAAATGTAAACAGATGAACAGATAACAGATGAACTTGGTGAAGTTGAGTTACTAATTTGTTGCTTTAATTATTTCTACAGGTGAAGGAAAAAGATGTTAATGTTGGATCTTTGTACACTGACTGGTGTGCTGACCAGAAATCAGCCCATTAAAAACATTTCAAAACAATTATATGTCATTTATGTACAATTTTATTTAACTATGTATATATATTTCTGTAGGATAACATGGTAGCATGGTACTTAAAACAGTCTCCTTAACCTCAGTGTGGGTTTGGTAAAAAATCTGCATGTTGGGGTGACCACTGATTCTGCATGGAATCGGGGAATGTGAGTATGAACTGTTGTTTTTGTTCACACAATGATGAATTGCCTTTCTGCTGATGCTAGCTAGGAAAGGTTCCAGCCACAACATGACCTTGAAATGCATGAAGTAGGTTAAGAAAAATGATTGTTTCACAGTTCAATTCTCCATACAGGAATGGAGAAAGAACAATGAAGAAAAAGAAAGTATAGCAGAAACCCAAATCTAATGCCTTCAGCAGCCTTAAACAAATGCATAGTGTATGAGCAAATGGCAAATTGTTCAGTAGCAGCCTGAGGCCATTATAACTATAAAATACTTCACCGTCATCCTGACCAGCCCTGCATTGACTTTGTGGAAAAACAACACTTATATGCCTTATTAAGGATCCAAACCTAGGATATGATTCCAAGGGAGAAGAGTTTGGTTGCTGAGATTCTCTGCTAACATATAAGTCTTGATCAACACAAACAAGAGCTCATGTTGTAATCATTAAACTGCTGTAACAATGAGAGATCAATGAGGATAGATAACGTTTTGCATGGATGCACATTTACATTTTGCGTGCGTGTCCAAAGTCGACAACATGATGAAGAAATACTTCAGTGGCTGTGTTGAAAGTGCCATAATGATGACATATGTTCAGTCACCTTTCTTGTTCATTCAAATTGCCACTAAATGCTGAAGACTGTCTCTAAACCTATCAATGTCAGGCTTAAGGATTAATCACACTTGTCCTGAAATGTGTCCTGTGGTGCTTGCAGAGAGTTGAAATTGAAACAAAACCAAACTGGATCAGATTTGTACAGTGGAACATGATGCTGAGTTCAGACTACGCTGAGGCTCTTTGTGTTGCATCCAAAGCAAATTGAATGAAGCAACATTATGGAAAAACACAGCAACAGAGGGCATTTTGAAACACTTCATGCTGCAGATAGTTTGATATTTGAGGTATTTGTTAACTATACCCTGAATATATCTGTACTGTACCTCTAAAAATCTTGCATTGGTGGTGTTATTTATTTGAAAAGAAGCATAAAAAAAGCAGAGGAATTGATCTTTTAGCTTCGATCCATAAATTAAATAATATTCTCTTGATTATCCCAAACACTGAAACAACCTTTGATCATCATGTTAAAAGACATTTTGGGGTTCATATCTGTAACACTGATGGTGCTTGATAAACAGGACATCAGAAGGTAGGTTTGCATGAATATTTTGACCAGGTCTTTATGAGTTATATTTTAGAGTTTTAGATATTAGATAAAGAAAGGAGTGGACCATCTTCTCTCTGTTGAGATGTTGGTTTGGGATTTTAATGCAGGTTCAAGGATAGAAAAAGATTCCTTGCTGATTATCAATCGTACCAAATGACAGGTCACATTATAATAAGGATTGACTGTCATGCTTTAATGAGAATGTTGATAATGAAGGAAATCAAAATTGGGATTTAATTCAGAGGTTATGCTGTTTTATGCCTCTGCTATGGACTAGCGACCTGTGCAGGATGCATCCTGCCTCTTGCCTGAATGATTGCTGGCTCCAGCTTCCCCTCGACCCGTAAAAGGATTAGGCAGGTTGAGGAAATGACTGACTGTTGTTTGATACAAAGTAACTTTGTATGATGCAAAACATTTGATGCATTTTTGTTACAGCGTTAAATGTTATTTTAATCTACACATATATTTTTAAAATATATTTATTAAGACATTTTTTAAACACATGATTTTGGTAAACAGATATTAAAATATTCTCAATATTTAGAAGAAGAGATGACAGGTAAACTGTCGGTATCCCTCAAACAGCCGGTGCCCATTTGTCGGGAACGCAAAGCAAAAGATTTAAAATGTACATTTGATCTTCTTGTCGTGGGTTTTCTGCAGTTTTTTTCCACTTGAAAAATTGTTGTTTTGTTCGGTTATATCTTGTCAGTACTCTATCACACCTTGTTGTCATTGAGTGGATGTTTTGCAATAGGTAAACACTGCCAATAAAACCACTTCTTTTGCTTCTGATGGCAGTAAATGGCTGCAAGAGGTTTCTAGTCTGAATTCTTGTTTTGTGTTTTGTTTTGTCATGTTTTGTTTAGCCTTCCTTTGAGCAGCTCTGTCTTTGCTTCCTGCTTTTTTTTTTGTGTCCTGGGTCTGCGTTCTAAGTGGACTTGCTGTTTCCTAATTAAACTTGATGTGCATCTGTAAAATTGAATCTGAAGTTGATCTGTATGTGGTGTTTGCACCACACTCTGGCTCTACCTCACTGTTTTACTCTTTCTCTAATTGCTTCACAACAAGGGATCCTTCCATTGTTGCGCTTTTTCAGCATGTTTTCCACATGCACGTGTGAGCTCTTTCCAGGCTCAGTAGAAAGACATAAACACTGGGATAATGTGTGTTTCTAAATTGGGTTTTTTAGTCTTTCAGTGACGGATTTGGGACCAACCTAGAGTACACCCTGCTTTCGCCAACCACCTGGGAAAGACTCCAGAAAACCTGTACACTTGATATATAAGCAGGAATAGACAATGGATTGAGGCTTTTATGAACATTTGAGGGAAAAGAATAGTACCATTTTTCATTTAAACCGTGTTATGTTTGTCTAAAAACAGATTGTTTTGGTCATTTTTATATGAATTGTGTTCAATAAAACCAATCTCGAGAATACTATCCTTTTTATGTTGCTGTAGACAGAAAGTCTTTTCTCCATTACTGTTAATCCTCAGGGTTTTTTGTAATTGGTCAACTGCTGAAAACTCCTTTCTGGATGTTACTCCTATCAACTGAATGTGCTATTTCCTTTGGACCAGCTTAAAGCTCACTGTAGTTCTGTTTGGGTCCCTCCAGTCATGATACCTTTTTCTATTTCTGTGATGTGCTGTTTTTTTACTTCCTTGTTTGTCTTGCACCACTATAATGGTGTGGAGTTTGTCGGTGTGTGTGTGTGCATTGCACATTTGATTTGTGGTTACCGCTGAGATACCTTCCCACTGGTTTGCTCCTCTAATGCTTAGAAACATTCTTATTCTTATCCTTACAAATCTTGCATTTGTAAGTATAAAATATTTCACGTTCTGTTTTCAGTTAGCTGAATAATATATGAGTGTGTAGTAAAAAGAAGTCCATGGGAGCAGTACTCATTGGATGTTGGATATCTGAAATTCTCTTCCTGATCTGCATATTTAAAATACATCAGCATGCAAAAATGTTGTAATTCCTTCTGTGAATTTCCAGAAAACTGAGCCAACAATTATTCCTGCAGAATTGCCTAATTTATCTTAGTTTTAATATTTTTTCTGTATATACTTATTTAATCCATTTCAAGTAATCAAGCAGAAACTTTTTAATACTTGACTTGCCATCGGGGCCTTCTTTCAGACAGCCTCTATGAACAGGAACTATTGAATATAATCCACTCTTGTTTGTGAAAACATCTGCCTTTGTAGTATTACTGGCACCCTGCAGAGGAATCAATAACTCTTATTTTACTATTGACTAGTCTCTACTGAATGTGGATTATCATCCATTTATTTTCTTCTTTTATCCCAGTATTTCAAGTTAAAGCAAGCCATCATTTTTTTTATTTTTCTTGAGCACATGATTGAATATGTTCCAGTGAGACTGACAAGCAGCATCAGAGCATGAGCTTAGAGAAACTTTGACCACTGGAGGTCTAATATACAGCATGCTCCAGCAACAGTCTGCTCAAACATAAAAGGAACTGCAAATAATACAAGAGCTTAAACTAAATAGAGCCAGAATGTGATTTCTCACGGCACTTTATACCTTCTGCATTGAGTGAATCAATCCCCTTAGCGTTTTAGATTTAACTTGCCATTATTGTTAATATTGTAAGCCTACTGCAGCATCCAAAGTGTTGACTTTCCTTTGTGTTTCATTTGTTTTTTCCCTCTCTCTCTCTCTCTCATACATTGTGTATATGATCATTGTACCTTTGAGCTTTTTTTTCTTCCTTGAGCAGCTGTACTGAGCAGCAGTGCTTATAGAAACATCAATTGACCCTCATTATTAAATTTTAACACAGTCCAACAAAATATTAGTGTGAGACCGATTTTTTGGTCGTGACTTTTTTGGAAAAGAAGGGTAAATGGGATATTACTTTTTGAAAAATTGATGCCTAATTAAATTTATTAATGAATCTCAAACTGTCTTAATTGTCTCCTCGAAAAGGACTGTTTAAAGAAATTCTATTAATATTATTATTATTATTATTATTATTATT
>JBAMIG010016516.1:0-11787 GCA_037177335.1 Kiunga ballochi | reverse complement strand
AACCTCAAAAGGACCAGAGTGGTTTTCTGTTAATCCCTAGCCTAAAGGTTAAAGTAAATCCTGAAGAGAAAAATTCCATGACTGTAGATGTAAACCATGCAAAAAACTAGTAAAACACAACACGTAGTTAATACACGTGCTCAATAAGACTGCTATTGTCTGTTAACTTTGATGTCCCATCTTATTGACTTGCCGATTAACTATCTCAAAACCAAAACATTCAAGGCTCAGCTTGTGTTGAAAAATGTTGGTTCTACTTGTGCAAGTCTATTCATGTCACCTTCTAACAGACTGTCCCACAAAGTAATACAAATGAACTGGTGTTGCTCCATGTCTAAGCAGGATCAGTAGGTTTGCATTGCTTTCAACTTCAGAAACAAGAAGACACATTATATCAAACCTCTGATCAGCTGGCTTTAAAAACTGTTTAAATAAAAGTGTCAGGATATTATATGTTCTTACACTTCATCTAAAACATGTCCGATCTTTAATATGCAGCATAATGGTCTGAGTTAATCAGAAGGCTCCATATTGACCAGCAGACTGTCCTCTCCTACAGCTAAGTGGGTGTCTGTGGAGTGTTGTTGTTGTCATGTAGGTGTAAGGCAAAGATACTGATCTATACTCTTTGTTTTACTCCCACCTGCTCCATCTATCCCTTTGTCTTTTGTTCCTCCTTTCTTCCCTCCCTATGTGGCCTCCCTTTGAATGAAAATGTTCTATTCAAAGTCATTATATTGGATTCTGGTAAGTCCAGTGCTTTTAATGTCTGTCAGTTATGGCTCCATCCCTCATATGTATGAAAATAAACCGAGAAACTCTTAGGATGAATTGTATGCACAGGTTTCACTCAAAAATCTAGTCCTACATGCCTGAGCAGTGATCTTGATGCAGAAACCTTAAAAACCAGTTACAGACAGTCCTATAGCTTGAGGGATAAAATCTTCCAAAATTGGCTGTCCATGTTTTCATGCTGTTCCCACAGTGTAGTTGGGCGAACAGATCATGGTGGGGTGCATGGTGCGTATGGTGATGCTCTAGGCATGCTGAGACAGTGCTTATGTGCAATATCTTGTATGAAAGGACTCTCAATGTTCTCCCTCGCAATTCTCACCACCCTTTGCGGCAGACCATAAAGCTGACAATCCAGATAGGAGACTCTCTATGATCCCAGGGTATGTTGCACTTTACCATTTATGATGATCATTGATTGGTTGATCGATTGACTGTCAATTATCTATATGAAAAATATGTGAAAATTGCATTTAATTTCTCTACACATATATCATATGGTATTTACATATTACCAAGCTACACATGATCAAATGTCTACCTTTTGACAATTATCCTTTTTTATTTTCTCCATTAAATACCTGGAGCTTGATACAAATAGCACTGAAACTGGACACTTATTTCTCTGTTATTTCTGTAATATGGGGCTTTTTCAGTTATGTTGACCCCTCAAAGCACTTCACACTACATGGCAGATTCACACACTTGTTCACACCCTGATAGGCACATCAGAGGGCAACTTGGGGTTCAGTATCTCACCCCGTGACCCTCTGGCATGTAATCAAGCGAAGTGTGGAACCAATTTCTTAACCCACTGTTTGAAAGACAATGGTTCTTCCTCCTGAGCTACAGAGTCCCATTTATAAATATTTTACCACAGTCTAACACAGCTTTTATATTTTTAATGATGTACATGATTCATGTGTGATAGTGTTCATGTATCTTTTTTATTGTTTTTGTTTCCTGTACCCCTCAAGTATTTTCTGGCACATGCCAGGCCAAAATAGTGAATAAGAATTTAGTTCTTCAGATTTTACCAGGGAAAATAAATTCACCAGTTTATTAATAATTTTATCAATGAAAGAAAGTGACCCTTGCTGTTTTTCCTCCCTTTGACCAACTCTTATAAGCACAAAGAATGACAGATGTACTAGTTTTCTAACAGAGTTGGGATGTTCAGGTACTAATTGGAAGCAGTACGTGTAAGAGAGAGAACACGCTCACAAAAGCCATCAAATTTGTCCCTGAACTTTCCCCATTCATCTTTTCCTTTCAAGTATTTTTCAAAGTCAAAAATCTGTGCCAAAAATCACTCACCAGTAAATCATCAGCCGTACAGTTTCTAATCAAAGAGACAAAAACCGTTGTGAACTGCATTTCAACAAACCAAAAATTTCAGTTTGATTGTGATAAATTAACTGAAGTGCTCTTCAATTAAATTTCAGTTTGATATCAGGACTTAAACTCGTGGTTGCATAGTTAGTCCTTCCATCAATCAAACACTTTGACTTGAAAAAAGTTCACAAAATGAAGAGCAGGGCAGCGTGTTAATACATTAGCTTGGTGGTAATTTGGTGTTGATTTGACTCTGTAATTCTGTCCTCTGGTTTGAAACTAGGCCTATGCAGTCACCCCTGACTGCCAGAGGTAAATCCCCAAAAGCCCTTAATCCTCAATGCCACCTTGATAAAAATCATAGTGCATCAGGCCATTCCAAATAAAATGTAGCTGCCCGTCCGTTCGCAAATTTGAATTTTTTTACCTATAAATATAGGTACTTCTAATTTTTTTATATCCTAATTTTCATTGTTTTTTTCTTTTTGCAGTTTCTTCATCTGTGTAAAGTTTAAATTTGCTTCTGGGGAGGTGATTTGACACTGATCATACCATTCAGAAATTGACATTACATAAGCAAATTATATAATTTAGCAAATGACCTGCTTGGTCAACTCGAAAGATTTAAATCACTTTTACACTCTTCCATATAGACTAAAACTGTCAACCTATCCAACTTTGATGGTGTTTGCTAACTATGTTCAGCTCCATAAACCTGGCTCCGATGTTCCAGTGAGAATTCAATCCAGAAATGCATTCTTATCATATATTGTGATCTATCATGACTCATGGGAAAGTTGGATGTCATTCCCCATTTATGTAAGCGATAATGATAAGAGTTCATGCTTCTTATAGTGTAATGTTAATAATGCAGCTTCTGGCCATAGGATTTTATTAATGAACCAGTTTTAAAAGAAAATCTATATATTTGAAATAGGTTGAAAAAAGAGTTTTAAAAAATGTAGT
This sequence comes from Kiunga ballochi, assembly GCA_037177335.1. Lineage (NCBI taxonomy): Eukaryota > Metazoa > Chordata > Actinopteri > Atheriniformes > Pseudomugilidae > Kiunga > Kiunga ballochi. The sequence goes on along the minus strand of JBAMIG010016516.1, from coordinate 8,694 downwards.
TTTGTTGCTTTGAAGTTTTATTTACAACCTTGTCCTTGCCAATGTGTTTTATTATTCAGTAATCCTCTAGACCAGTGGTTCTCAACCCTGTCCTGCATGTCATAGCAGCAACTCTACTTTAACACACCTGAATGTAATAAATGCTCGTTAACAGGCTGCAAAGAACTTGATGAAAAAGTTCATTAGTTTGAATCTGGTGTGTAACAGTAGGGCTGCTTCTAAGACATGCAGGGCAGGGCTACTTAAGGACCAAGGTTGAGACTCACTGCTCTAAACCACTCCTTTATGTGCTTCATAATATTACATTATTAAAGTAGAAGTTGTTGTGATTAATTTAATGACCACTTTTTTTCTATTTTAAATCAAATGAAACCAATAATGCAGTTATTTATAAATGAAAATATTTTGGGGATGGTTAGGCTTGCACATAAAGCATCAGCATAGATTTGCCATTTCTAAATGTATATAGCATTTTAGTTTTATTAACAGAGAAAATTCACAAAGTAGCATTAATTGTCCTGTCTTGTCTAAATGAGAGGGATTACAATAGGTTAAAATGTTGAACTTAAATATCAATAACAATGCAGTTATGAGCCATTCACACACTTTTCATCTTATGAATATGTACCTTTTAAATTTATTTCGTAAAAACAAGTAAACATTCTCATTGCAAATATTCCCTGTAGTTTCACATACAGTCTTTTCTCAGTCATAACTTCTCCAGCAAGATCACACAATTTGTGCTGGTTACTTTATTCTTTTTTTTTCTTTGTTTTGTTTGAGGGAGAAAATGTTTCATTTTACTGACTTAAAAGGAATATTATCATTTCTTTAATTATACCTTCACCTGAAATTAAAACATCTTCCAATTGAAATGCTGCAATAATGGATAAGCATGAGAAGCAATGAACAAATGGGGGTTTGCAAATAAGAAAGTAGTCAGAATATTTACAAATAAGATAAGATACAAGGAACAATAGCAGAACTAAATTTTAAGAGTGAAAAAATAGATAATGATAATGTATATTTATGGCTGGTGGTTGCTGAAATGTTCTTCCTGCAGACAGCTGACAGGTTACCAGCCCAGAAAACAAAAGTTCCGACATGTTCAATTAAACTTCTGTGCAACCAGCCATTTTTCTTTTTTTTTGTTCGTGGTTCAACTTTGACCACTTGTCCAAATAGTTTTTGAGTAAGTGAAAACACCCTTGTACACTGTAGGAAACATGGCTGTCAATGTCGGCAAGCAGCAGTTTTGTTACAGATGTCACTTGGAGCTGAATTTAGCTACTCCATGCCTGAAAACTGAAATAACTTTGGATTTTCAGCAAGGAGTATGGAAAACTGCAGTTGTCAAACTTTGACAGTTCTACAAAAAAACTGCACAAGTTTTATTTTGATATTGCTTTGTGGAAAGTGAGAAATATGAATCATCTCTTATCATGTGTCAATGGATAAAGCTAAGACACCTTAGAGAAATGAAATCATCTGGAGTATTCCCATTTTTTTTTTTTACAAACTTGAAGGTAACATCAGTTATTGATGGAAAAACCTTGTGAAAGACCTTGATGGAAGTTAATATAACTTTGTTTTTTCCTTGCATTTCATGAAGACTATGACAAAAAAGGTGTGAAGATATATATATATATATATATATGACTAAACATCCTTTTTGCAGATTTTAAGGGGCTGTAAGAAAAAACAACAGATAAAATAGAATAGCATTCTAATTAACTAGACTAGAACAATGAGATTCTGGGAGAACTGGTGTCAGAGCTCCTTTATTTGGTGAAAAGTATCATGGGAGTGGCTAAGTGTGTGTTAACTGAACTGCTTCTCTCTGTGGTTATGTGAGGCAAGTGAAGGAAAAATCTATACATTTCAGACACCTCCATCAGTTACCACAGTGGACTACAGAGGGTGTAATGGCTCTGTTTTCCATCTAACAGGTCCCCAGTAATACATTTACCATTAAAAGAAATTGCAGTTCTTTCACAGAACCTATTAACTCATCATCTGGTCAACCATTGCAACCAATGAGATGTCACAAAGACTGGCCGAAAAATGAGCTGAGAGAAAAGGAGTCAAACTGAGGAAACTTTACTCTTTCTCATTTCCAGTTGCAGCACAGAGGGCTGACATCCGATATTCTAAAGACTATGTGAAAAATGTCAGCAGCATCAGTTGTCTGAAGCTCCTTAATCCTATTGCAGCTCAGCTTTTTTGCCTTACATGATTGCCAGAGAGTAAGCGAGACTTTCTGGTCAGGTGGAGAATGCAGGAGGTGAATATTCAAGGAAAGGAAATGAGTTTGTTCCTCTAACATGCAGTGCTCTTATAATTGTGGCCACTATAGAGATATGATAATGTAAACTTATCGCTAGAGGCGACGTACACCCTGAACAGGAAGTTAGTCCATCAATTCAATTAAATTCAGTTCTATTAATACAGCCTAGTATCACAACAAAGGGCTTCACAAACACAGTTAGTCACACAATAGACATAACACACGATGAACACAAGTAATTACTACATTAAACTAAGAAGAGCCAAGATATCCTTGTCCTTAGACCCTCCTTCTCTGTATGGAAAAACTTAGTTGGTCTTCATCCCAACACAGGGAGAACATGCAAAGAATTTCTGTATTTTTCACTTTCATATTTAAGATAATTTAGCATTTTTATTATATTTTGTCAAGAAATAAAATATGGAATTAAAAAAATTACTGATCCTTTCATCTGTCAGCATCAGAATGACTTGATGAAGGTATTATACTGGTAGATAATAATAAATATATTATTATTATTATAATAATAATAAATAATAAGTAGAAAATATATGTAGGTTTGCAGGCTCTTGTTTTTTCAACACACAATTGAAGCAACAGAACTTCTCGCAACTTGGCAACAGCATATTTTGTGTGAAAGCATCACAATTGAAAAACAGAGTGATCAGATACAATACTTGCATGTGCTGTTTGTGAGGTGGCAGCTGTGCTCTGACAGCAAAATCATTTTTTAAGATAAGATGAAAGCAGCGTCCAGCAGCTGTGTTTGGAAGAGGACAAACTATTTACAAAAAATGAGACTGAAAAATATTCAAGCTGACAATTAAAAAAAAATTAAATGGACAAGGCAGTTATTTTGTTAAACATTGATATATGTTAACAGATGTCAGAGAAGCAAACACACCTCTATGTTGTCTGTTTATTTCTGATTATTCGTACTTTGTTGGCCATTCTGTATGTAAGTAGTTGGATATAAAGTGTTCACTGCATAATCTGCTGGTAGCGCTGGTTTCCAGTCCTCTCATCTCACACGTGCAATCCATTTGTCTCGCTGCGCGACACCGAGAATCTGTAAAACAAAGGGGCGTTCTTTTGGCCCTGCCTATTAAGCTGCTACACCCAAATGCGAAGCATAAAATCCCTATTTTGACCAGGAATACTCCACACACTACAATCTGTCCTATTTTATCTGGTCTGAGACTGGACTGGACTACTTGCCATCCATCAAAGTGGTAAACAAAAGTCAGGTGACTTAGTGAAGTCAGCTGCATAGAAGAGAAGCCTGAAAAGAAAACACTCCAGGTCAAATGATCCCATGAAAGATGGATCCGTGTCTGCAAAGTAATGTCTGTTTTCTAAAGAGTTCTGTTGTTTTCCACAGTGCTAACACCCAGCATCCCAAGTCATCCATTATTACTCGCATTAGGCTGATGTTTGTGTTACACAGCAAGTGTTTACTTGCAAACCTCCATGTACAAAGATGAATAAATGGCCTAAACTTTACAAGAAGCTGGATAATGTAAAATATAGCAATGTTTGGGCTTTGATTGATGATCTTTAAAACCATGCTTTTTAATTAGTAAATCAGAAAATGAAGGTAAGTAAACTTCGAAGCACAAAGATTGATAACCTTTCCAAGGTGTCAAATTAGCTGCCACACTTCAACATCTGATGCTTTTTTATTTTGTCACTAATAAACACATCTCACAACGGCAGCATCCTGAAAATACACTAATTATGTACTGCACAGATAGTCCAGATACTTTTCCAGCACCTGGGATTACCTCAGAAGAATTGTTACTGGCATCATTACTGTGACATTTGCATCCATTTATTTGCTGATTCACTGTTTTTCTTTTGTTATGAGGTGATTTAATGTAAAATGCCATGTCTCAACATAAATAAAGCAGGCTTTAAAATGTTTTCTCCAGTGATCTGTGTGTGTTCTTCCCACCACACCCATATACCCCATTGGGGATGTGCTTCTGCAACACATTACCAGCAATTCAAACATAAATGATATTTAGAGCAACTCTACTGAATAACCTTTTTAGCCATTTGTGGAAAACTAATTTGTGATGAGGTTTTGGAAATATAATTCCATGAATACATAAGTTAGCAGTGCTAATTGCAAGTATAAGGAACTGCAGAAGAAGACACTCAGATTGTCTGTCATATATTAACCTGCATCAGTAGCCAGATTGGACCTAGTTTGAAAGCATGCGCAGACTAAAGCAGGGTCACTAATTGAAAACATGGTTTTTGATCCTTTTTTTCCCCCAATTTTATTAGAGGTTCTGACCTATCTGTAAAGTTTTCAGGTGTAGGACTTTAGGTTGGATTTGCATTCATTTTTCATTGTCTACACAGTTTTATCCAACTGAGGATCGCAGGGAAGCTGGAGCCTATCCAGGAATCACCAGGTGAGAGGCAGGGAACAGCCTGATGTTCATCTCAGGGCCAACACAGAAAGAAAACCGTTCATGCTCACACTCACTTCTAGGGACAATTTAGTGATTAATCAACCTAGCATGCAAGTCTTTGGACGGGGGGACCAGACAAAACTCATGCGTACATAAGGAGAACATGCAAACTCCACTCAAAATAAATGACTAAATAAAGTAAGAACATTTTTATTTAACGCTTCTCAACATGAAAACCACAAAGTGCTTAACAATAAACATGAAAGTAAATAAAACTAAATAAAAGCAAGTAAAAAAGATGTATTTTGAGCTGCTTTTGTAAAAGAAATCAGTGAGTTCGGAGATCTCAGAGTGAGAGGATGGGAGTTCCTGAAGATGGAGCCACTGCTGCAAAGGCTGTCTTTGGTTTTCAGCCCTGTTTGTTTTACAGCCAGTAGTGCTATGATTACATGATCTCAGACACCTGCTGGGAACATAAGACTGAAGAAGGTCTGATGTAATCAGGGGCTTGATTATGTAGGGATTGATATGTAAAAACCATCATTTAAAGTGCACTCTGATAGATGGGAAGCCAGTGGAGCTGGATCAGTGTCACAGTGACAGGAGAAAATGTGGAGGATTTTGTTATCAGCCTTGCAGCAGCGTTCTGGACAACCTGGAAATGATCAAGATATTTTTTGCTTGAGCATGAAAGAGGAGTTACAGTAATCAAGTCTGAATGAGATGAATGCATAAATGATTGTCTCAATCTCTGACTGTGAAACAGTTACGCTCAGCTTTGCAATGTTTTTGAGACAAGAAAACAAGAACAAACAAGAAATTTAATATGTGCATATAAGGACAATGCTGGATCAAAAATAACACCAAGGTTCTTTACTGGGGGCTTAATTATAGAAGGAACTAGGTTACAACTCTCTGTTATCTTACAAAATAATCTAAAAGATTTTAGAAGGACATAGTTTGGCTCTTCCAGGTTAAATATTATTTAGTCGATGCTCTCATCCAAAGCGATATACATGTTACATGAAATTAGCCTAACATGTATGTGTTGTGGGTGGGAGAAGCTGGAGTGACCGGAGAGAACCCACATCCCACATGGAGAACATAAAAACACACAGAAAGGAAATTTTTTAAACATCCGCCAGTCGTGCCTCGAACCAGCAACTTTCTGTTACAAGGGAGTTTTCCTTCCCACTGTCGCCTAATGCTTGCTCAGGCTGGGGTTTTGATCGAAGTCAAGATTTGATCCAATCTTCTGGTTTCCCTTATCTATCTGTCATGAAGTGGTGCTATATAAATAAAGTTGAATTGAATTGAATTGAACTACTCAACCGTGGAACCTGTGATTCTGGTCAAAACACGGTCTGAGTTCTGCTGAATCTCAGTGCTGCATTCAATGCTGTACATCAAAGAATCCTGTTCCACACGTTAAAAACATGGTTGGACTTTCTGGAGTCGGTCCTCAATTGGTTCAGGTCCAATTTGTAGAAGACCAGAATTAGTTAGTTTTTTATTTTTTTTTATTTTACAACCCGCAGCTGTAAATCAAATTAAGTGGCTGTGGCTTATTGGGTCCCCATTGTGTCAGTTGTTGGGACCTCTTTTCAACTATTAAAATCTTCCATTGGTTTACTTTTTTTTTTTTTTACTTTTACATCAATTATTACAAATATTTTAAACATTTCATGATCTACTTGATTGTAAATCTAAAAAATGGTTTAAGCTTAAAATACTTCTGCGATATGTTCATAAAATATAATAATAATATAAACCTCAAAGACCTGTTAGATCTAAAGACAACTAAAGTCAACTAATCCAAGCCAGAATCCAACTGGACATAAAGAAGCAGCATTTAGCTGCTAGTGGAACAAACCACCAATGTAGAATGAACTATACGTTTATATCCAGGTTAAAAACATTTCTAATGCGCTCACGCATAAATTCTAAACAATAATTTAACTGGTATATTTGATCATTTTTGTGCTTTTTGCTGTCTTTTGCAATAAAACTTAATGCAGCCATTTTTCAACATATCACACACAACACGAAAACAAAAAGTAATTGGATTAAATGATAACGACAATGTAAGATTGCCACAAGACTGGGTGAAGAGTTTCTTTTCACTTTCTGGAGAGTTGCCACTGAAATGAGAATCAAAGAACGGGTGAAAAAATTTGACCACAATTCACAGCATAAAATTACTGCCTTGAGTGAGGAAAGCAATTGGACAGAAACTAATATTTTAGAAATAAGAAGAGGATTGCAGCTGCCTATAGAATGGCTTATAATGCTATTTTGCTCTGAATAACCTTTACCTGATTGGGGTTTATCGCAATATCGGTAAGAATAGGAGCGTTGGGTGTTTTGCATACGACAGTAAAAACTGTACTGAGAAAATGCAAGTGTGTTTGCTTACTCCCAATAGAGTGAGCACACAGCAATAATGAAAGGGGCGGGGAAAGAAAAGTAAAGCCCTGGGCCTAGATCCAGCTGTTAAACAACAACAAAAAGTACTTGTGTGTGATGGATCAAAGTGAGTGAGGAAGATGAAGGGCATCCAGAGGTCAGATGAATAGAAATCCTCTGTGATCTGCTTCATCTTTCACAAGCCTGTCTGGCATTACAAGAGACACTGACGGAAGAGGATGGGAGATGGACACAAAAGATACAGACAAAAAGAGAGGCAAGAACTGAGGGGAAAAAGGGTAGATGGATGGCAAAAAGCCCAGCCCCTGAATACAGCATATGAAATCTCCACTACCCTTATTTTAGACTGGAGCAAGACAGCATCGTCCAAATGTAAAAAGGACAGTAACTTAACATGGAGTTGCTTTGTTGGGTTGGTATTTTATTTTATATATAGTGTGTGTATGTATGTATGTATGTATGTGTATATGTATATATTAAGTACTTCAGTAGTTTTCTAATCTTGGTTAAATCACTATAAATTACACTGCTAAAAATTAAATCTAAGTAAGATTAGACATCCTGAATTAAAGACACACATGCTTTTCTATTAAGATAATACAATTATTATTACAAAGTAGTTTTTTTACAAATTTTTTTTACTTTATTTGGGAATTCCTTACAAGCCAAATTTCCTTGCCCTGTTGGCAGATCATATTTTTATATATTTTAGGGAACTTTTACCTTATTTTGTCATCTTTTTTCTTTTTTAAAGCAAAGGATTTAGAGAGTACTCTTTTCTCTCTTCATTAAAGTTTGCCTCTTTGTTGTGATTCATTGTTTTCTTTCTTCTATTCATCACTCTTTATCTGTCAAGTAGAAATATTGGCTTTTCAAGCATATCCATAAATCCAGAGATGGTTATTTGACCTCTGCATGATTAGCTGAGCCCCTACCAAACCATTTGTAAAAGAAGATGAAATTGTTGCCAAATTATGAGATTAAGTGAGCAGCTTCGTGCTTTAGTCACAATTTTTTGCGTTTGATCATGTTTCAGTGGAACAAACATGAGTAGGAGTGCCTCCCTACACCTAGAAGGTGACAGAATTCAGGAAACGAGAGGTAGGCTGTGATTACATTAAAAGATGCGTAAGGGACTAAATTTCAGACTAACACAAAAACCCTTTGAACTGTTCAGCTGCTGAAGCTTGGAGGCTTTTTCCTCCTTCTAGAAATCAATTAAAGAACATATCTTCTAAATACTGAGTGTGACATCTGATGAGTATTTAAAAACCTTTCAGTATTGCTGTGTTTCTCCTCTGCTATGGATCAATAACTCTTTTAAACTGTGTGTAATAGAAATTCAGAATGCCTGGAGGGGTTTAGTTGACTTTAATTTTCTCATTTGTCATGAATACTGATATAAGCTCAGGGACATCTGATCTCCATTCAGATTCCTTGATCTCCATTCATCAATACATTTACACTATTAAACACACATTTTTCCTAGTATTATATATATATATATATATATATATATATATATATATATATACCCCACACACACACCCTACCTGA
>JBAMIG010016515.1:0-11787 GCA_037177335.1 Kiunga ballochi | reverse complement strand
CCAGAGTCTCTAAGAAAACAATGGGAGGGAGAGCCTTCAGCTATCAGGCTCCTCTCTTATGGAACCAGCTCCCAGTGCTCTCAGTGTGCGTCCGAGAGGCAGTCATCCTCCCTACCTTTAAAATCAATCTTAAGACTTTTTTTTTTAACAACTCTTACAGTTAGGGATAGTTCAGCCTTATGTTAGCTATGCTGTCCTCTCTTTCCTGTCCCGTGTCCTGTCCTTTCCACACCAGTCAGCTGAGGCGGATGGCTGCCCTCCCTGAGCCGGGTTCTGCCAGAAATTTTGTCTTCCTGTTAAAAGACAATTTTCCTTCCCACTGTCGCCTAATGCTTGCTCAGGCTGGGGTTTGTATCAAAGTCAAGATTTGATCCAATCTTCTAGTTTCCCTTATCTAGGCTATAGAATGAATTGGCCTATTGTGATGTGACGTGTCCTGAGATGACACTGTCATCAAGTGGCGCTATATAAATAAAGTTGAATTGTATTGAATTGAAATTATCGCGTTCACACGGCCAGTCTGCGGTGGAGGCGCACACAGTCCAGCTAAAACCATTATATCCCCTGTTTCAGGGACATTATGATCCTTACTTACTTTTGCTAGAAATTGTAAAAATTTTGCTTTGTTGATTTCCAGTGAAACGACGTTGGGTCCCCGTCAGGTTACAGGAAAAATAACGCACCAGCAGGACTTCCCAGTTCCCACAAAAACCTTTCCGTTCTCTTTCGTTAAAACTGTGACAAAGTTGCACAACGAGGTGACCGAAGGAGTTCAGCTTTGTTCTTTATTTAGATCTGGCAGATAATGCATTCTGACTCAAAAGGGAAATTTATTTTGCCATTTTTGCTATTTTGAATCATGTCCCGACACAGAATGCGAGTGCAACACATGGCTGGGTTGCACTTCATTAAAGTTTTGGCTGTGTTTTAACTCCGAGTTTAGGGCTTGACATTCTAAACATTCCTGTTTCCTGTTCCAAGATTCACAGTCAGAGTGAACAGACTACACAAAACAATAATCTCTTGCAACTAATACTCTTTTCATAAGTTATGCAATCATCATTATCAATCTACAATGCAGAATATTTGGAAGAAACCACTGAGGACTTCTTCACCACAAAGCAAATGGTTCACCTGAGGTGGTTTTGGACACTTGAAAGTAATTGATTTTCGTTATACATCTACTATAAACTTCCAAGGGATTGTCTGCCAAAAGGGTAAAGACAAGTGAACAGGGCTCACAGAAAAGGTCAAGCAGTTAATTTGCACTATTTCATAGATAAGGCATAGATGGCTGAAATATGAACTTCTGCAGCAAACTGCATGTAGGGAAAACTCAGTTACAGTATCAACCAGGCCAAAAATTAAAACTGAGTTTAATTTAGCGAACACTGAAAAAAATTGAGTCAAATATGCAGCTAACACAAGTGTTCACACCAAAAAGTCCATAGATAAAACATTGTGCATCTTTATTGATTAGCTGTGTAAAATAACATCATAACAAAAAATATACCATGTTAAATAAAAACTAATCAAGTGGGTGAAGATATTTAACCGAATGTGGGGTAATAACATTTCACTGTTTTTAATATTTAACTCGTTCTTTTTAATAATTCACCTAAAACCAAAGTCTTTATCCCTGGGATTGGTCTGGATAGAGTTCACACCAGAAGTGAACCGCTCTAATAGCAGTCCGAGACCGCCCTTACCAGGCGGTTGACTGGTCCACACCAGAGTTTAAGACCAGCATTCACACAAACCAAAACAAACCGGACCAAGGAGGTAAACGCTTCAGGGTTGAGTTAAACCAGACTAAACTCATCAGGTTTGAACGGGACCTAAGACTGAGACACTAACGTTCATTTTGTAGGTTGTTTTAACACAGAAAGTGGAGAAAATAACAGGAAATGACCTCACTATGAGCGTACATACTGGGAAATGTAGACTTTTGTATATATCTCAGTGCATGTTAGATTAAAAAATTACGGTAATCTCGTCACTCTCTTTTAGACGGGTCAGGAAAACAGGCTCAGTGTTTTATAAAAATACTGGAGGACATAACATGGTGGGTAACATGGAGAAACATCTGTGTTGTTCCATAAATATCTGTAAATGCACAAATATCTCATCAAATTTAAATAACAAAATTATTCTTATCAGGTTGGTGTGAATAAATATAATCAGTTTAGTACATTACTGGTAATTAATTATTACTCAGTGTAAAGTCTGCCAAGGTAATAGTGTGACTTGCTCTTGGTGTATTATAGGACTTCTGCTTATTTTCTCTTCTCTCGATTTTTATTTTCTCACACACACAAATCTAAAATAACCAAATAAATTAGATTTACAGGTATGAATGCACAGCCTTCCAACTCCAGAAATCATAAATGAGCTCAATGAAGACTTTTAATCACAAAGAAGTCACTGGTATATAAAACAACTTTAGGACAAAAGATAATTTGTCCAAACTTAAACACAAATCACCTGACAGTAAAACTTTAAATGTTCCAGCAATAAATAACGGTGTTATCCTCTAAACATTCACTTTCAGCCCTGCTGTTCGGTCATTCACAAAGAAAGAATCGGCATGCCGCTGCACAGCAGTCATCCCTGCATTGAAGAGAAAATGGTGTGGCTGATCCTCACTCACTGATAATTAAAGCGGTTTCTGACCAGTCGGCCTCTGTAATGGGTTGTAAATAAGAATATTCACAAGACTGATCAGAATATTTCAGCAGTGAAACTGGTCCTTTAGACGTTCACTGTATCCTGTTCCGTTTGCTGCATATGGATACCAACAATATCATTTTACAGTTTTAGTAAAGCCTACGTTCCTTTGGGGAACCATTTTTATATATAAATCACACCTTAAGGGTGCAAGAAATGGAAAGCAGCTTGTAATAAATAGGACGTCTTTTATCAGGTAGTTCTATAAATTAGTTTCAGTGTGACGCATCTTTGGCAAAGATTGCAACAGCTTCTCTTGCAGATTTGAAAAAGTGTCCCTGTATTTCCAAGGAGTTCCTCAAATTTAAACTACAGAATAAATAAACCTTTAACAATAATTTCACATTATTTCATAAAGACACGTATGGTCATCAACAATCAGACTCACAGGCTCTCTGTTCTTAGCCTGAAACCTCCAGCACAGAATCACCGCACTGAGATTTATGTCCACAGAGTGAGGAAGAGCGCCGTCTGTTCTGTTTCTTGCTTCATAATCTTATTCATGACCTCTTGGGATGTCTGTGCTTTTCTGAGTGGCGTCATTGGTTACGTTTGCCATGGTAACACAACAAATTCTCTCTTGCATCGACTGTAAATTCAATCTTTCCTACTTCATTCTAGCCGGGGATTGTATAGCTGACAGCCATCTCTGGAGAAAGAGACCAGATTAACACAATGAGAGAATTTCAGATTGTGTTTGTGTGTGTGTTAATGAAAGCTAAACTTCCACTACATTTCATAGAGGACGTTCAGACGCTCATCACTACGGCAGCAGTGGTCTGTGTTTGTATGCCTCTTGCTGCCATAGTAACATTACAAAATTCTGAGTGGAACAGAAAAGACCCAGAGATATTAAACCAAGAAGTGTTATGTAATTATATATGTAACATATACTTTACTTGCCATATTCTTTGGTAATTTTAAATTTAAATCAGTGGGAAAAGATGTTTTCCAGTTAAAAAAAGTGCAAACCTTGCACAAGGTGTATTACAAAAAAAAAAATAGCAACACATTGTCAATATAGCAGATATTTTGCTGGAGAATGCTTTAACTAACCAGCATGCACATCTGCAAAAATAAAATCCCCTTTATGCAGTAAACATATGTTAAGCGTTGTGTTTTATACACATCAAGTTGAACTGTCCATCAGCTCAGGAAAATTACAAATCATGTTTTCCAAAGATCCTGCAGTCATACAGTTGAGTTTTCCCCAGTCCTGTAATATTATTATGCATAAGGACACACAGAGTATTGCAACAATATAGTAATTAAAGTCTCCATTATTTCCCAGAAATGACTTCAGAGCTGCAAAATTCTACGTATGAACATTTTTATTAAGCATGTGGGTTGGAGCAGATGGACTGGTGTGCAGCAGGAATGTTATTCTCCAACTTCAGTCAGCAAAACACAAAGATTTTACTGGAACTGAAAGATTCTTTCTCCTGGCTTAGGGTGTGTGTGTGTGTGTGTGTGTGTGTGTGTGTGTGTAAAGCATATAAAATTGGGGGAACATTTCAACTGGTAAGGGGTGTTGATGTAAGATGCAACACTAGTTGCACTAAAATATATAGGTGCAGAGAAAATGTTCCTGCTTCATGCGGTGCTATTTTTATAGATAGAAACAGAAAAATAGAAACTAGTGGTCCTAAAAGTTTTTTGCTACTTTGTCTGAAAGTGAAAATATCTCTTGTTTCTGCAAATCAGCACAAACCCCATCTAGGATTAGAGAATGTGTTGCAATATCTTAAACTTATGAATATGACCCGGTTGCAGTAAGCCATCAAGGAAAACTAATCACAGTGAGACTTTGCTGTATTTTGTTAAAAGCATCACAGTTTTCTAAACCAAAGATAAATAAGAAAAATATTAACAATTAACATCAAATCCGACTAAGTCATTCTCTGTACCCTAACAACAATCACACCGCTATGTGAAGCGTTGGCTGTACAGATCCTCAGTGATTTTTAAAATTAGCATTTACAAGATAAAAACAATAACAAGTACTAGCTTTAAATGCTTTAAATGTGTGGTACCACAATACCTTAAACCACATATCTTTAGCAAAGAGAAAAAAGCTACACGCGAGTCCAATTCATTTTCATCGGTGCGCTGTGCGCTTTACTGAGCGCTGCCACTACACAGCAGTGGAGCAGTTCATGTCTATCCCACTAACCTTGATTTTTAAGGCACCATCCCAATAACAACACATGGTGGAAAAATGTAAACCTGTCCAACTCTCAGAAAACTCAGAGAGACAGACGGGTTTTTAAACCAGCGAGGACCCGAATGTTCTGCAAGCAGTTCATGTGGATATTGACGTGACAGCACGGAAACAAGCTCTGCTCATTGTTTAGTGAAATATACAGAAGTGATGACTTGTAACGAGACATTTCTCGTGTCTCTCAAACTAGTCACAACCATCAACAGCTGCAACAACTATAGAATCAGGAGTTTATCTTGGAATAACTTGCTGCAGACCAGAGGCTGGATTTTCTCCTGTTGGGTAACTTCAGAGTTATCTCTGAACGCCGGTTCACCTTCTACCAGGCTGTATCACTGCGGCAACAGATGCTGACGGCTAACCTGCTCCAGAGCAGCTTATGTTCTGGATAAAAGACCAGAAAGTGTAAAAGCACCTACTCCTGACCAATCAGATCTCATAAAAAATGACAGCGAGTGCTGGTAGCTACATCTCCGTCTACACCCTCCATTAAGGAACAACCTTCACTGTTTAGTGTAAAATCCTCTGTAGGAGTACAAGCCTGAGAGGGAGGACCACCCACGTCCTTTTGGTGGCACTTTGGTGGGCTGCAAACTGCATTAGATGAATTGTGTTGCTTTCCACACAACAGATCCAGTAATAAAGCCGTGTTACTGACCGCTCTGAGTCATGTTTGTCCCTTTAGCTCCACTGGGGTCGCTTCTGAAACAGAGGTTCATATTAGTGAGGACTCTTTTTCACACATAAGTTATGGATCGCACACCTATCTGTGCATTCACGGTGGAAGAATTGACATTTCAACACGTAACACGCTCACATGGGAGCGGATCCTTGAAAGAACTGGAAAATCTAATGTAAATTAAGCATTCCCAGTAATGTTTGTGCTGTAATACAGTGATGTGGGAGCTGTCAGTCTATTTTGTACCGTTAATTAGTATCGGACAATCTGATGAACCTACACATTAACTGAGTCATGATTTCCTGCCAGCATTTTGCTGCAGCAACAGTGTTGCTTTAGTCTAAATGATACATTTTATTCTTTGTATTTAATAATAATCTGCTCTGCAGGGTTCGTCCATGTTTGGGAACACCTCCCATTTTATGTGAACACAAACTAATTTAATAGAAACCAGCTTTGTAGAACAAATCATCCCAAACCTGACTGTCTGGGTACATCCACCCAGGTAACAGAGAGAATTATGGGGTGTGTTAATCACCCTATAGTACAGGCCTCTGGATCATCTGTGCACTGCAGCTGCAGAACAATCCTGTCTGGTTTTAGCTCTATATGTAGTTAGCTGAGATGTAATCACAGACTGAGACACACTTCTTTTTCTGCTCCAAGGTTTCATTTTCACACACAGTGGCCTGAATTAATAGGTAGAGGAAAAGAGGAATCTCCTGTTTTTTTCTAGGGGGTTGAAACCACAAGAATAAAAACTTTAACTTTTTTTTGTTTGCCTTTAATAGTTTTTTTTTTTTTTTTTACCACGTAATAGCAATCTATTCACAAGACAACCAACTTGACAAAACATATTTCCTTACTATTCATTATAAATACAATTTAAAAACAAACCCATCTTTCTCCAAGTGGACAATAAAAAGCAGGAAAGAGTGATGTTTGCAGGGCTAACGTTCCAACACGCAACCATGTCTTTGTCTCAGTCAGTCTGCAGGCCATCTCTGAAACAAGCTGCAGAAAGGAAATGTGTTTTTCTTTAAATTATTCCAGCATAGGTAACGCAAACCGAGCATCGCCTGCCTGCAGCATTCCACTAGCCCTAACGCCTCCCCCTGCCATGAAACTAAGAACAAAATATCTTATTTCAATGTTTTTGCACACAAGTAGTGACAGCAGACAAGAACCCTAATGAGTTTGGGCAATAATGTTCCCAATTAGTCATCTCCATGTAGAGCTGGAACAATAGGAGCAGGAAAATTCCCACTCCAATAAGCCTCACATGCAACGTTCACATTTACAGAAAGGTCTGGATGGAGGAGTCATCACTAAGTAAAGGAAAACTGAACAAATCATTAACCCTTCATGCAAACACAACTACATATCAAGTGAGATGAGAGATACCTGCTGACGTAGCAAGCAAACCAAACCCCCGCCAAAAAAGAACCAAAAACAAAATTTCACTTTTTAATGCAGCACAGTTTTTATTACTGCTAAAATCTCCTCCAAACCATTTCCAGCCTGGTTTCCAGAAGTCCCTGAGGCAAGCAAGTCCACAAATAATGTCCCCGGATTATCCGCTCGCTGCAGTTGGTTCAGATTTTAATTTAAATAAAGATCACAGGTACAATGAAAATAAATAATGGTTAACATATGGCTTCCGTCCGCACAGAACACAATGTTCTTGTTGCATCTGCACCAGAGGCCGAATAACCCGTTCCACAACACAAAACACCAGAATCCCATTTCTGCTGATCAAAAATCTAAAAGTGCTCACCCATCACGTGCAAAAAATATACACAATATCAGTTACAGAGGCCCCTGACACAGAAATAAAGCAACCTTTAAAAAAGGACTGAGATACCACGCTCAAATATTCTTTTCTCCATCTTTGTTTTGCTTTTTGTGCAAGTACAGGTTCACATCCATCAAAGAGTCTGCTGCAATGTCTTCATAAGACAATAACACAAAAATGTGATATGCATAAGGCCTAATCACAGAAAATAAAAAAGCAACCAATTTAACAAGAGCAAAAGAAGAAGTTTGCTGGGATATTTGATCCAAATCCCAAAAATACTGTAGCAAAATGATCAGTTTAGTAATTTGTTTCATAGAAGAGGAAAGCAGCAAATTCCCCATGTTTTTAAAACAAATGACAAACTGTTTAATTAGAAGTTAGTTTAGCTAAATGAATGGAGCTATTGTTGCAACTGTGCAATTGCATGACACCAAGAAAAGCTCCAACCTAATGAGGTTGTGACAGAGAAAGCCAACATGACGCAAAGGTGTCAACAACGCGTTAAGTAAACCAGTGTGACCTCCCGCAGGTGCTAAACATCCGCAAATGGGCTTTTAGGAATGATTCAAATCCAAACAAAAAGAAAGAAACAAATATATTAAAAAAACATGTTTAACGGATTTGCATGTTCACTGAAGTTACAGCCTGTAACTAAGTGTGAAATCAAATTTGTTTTTATTGTTCTGCTGTGATAAAGACGCTCCATTAACGCACTTTCTGTACTTACAGCACAATGATGGCCAACGGCAAATCAGCCGCAGCTGGGGCCCTTTCCAGACCGATGTTGGTGCAGTTGACGACACAGAGCTGCTGGGGTCCCGCCAGCACACAGCTGCAGTTAACCGGACAGGGGTTGCAGCTCCTACCGCCGTCCTCCTGCGCTCCGGAGCCCCAAGCCTCCACACAGCACAGCGCCACAAGCGCAAAGGAGAAGAAGCCAAAGTTTGGAACGCAGACGCCATGTTTTCGCTTGGATAAAATCTGTCCATTTCCACAAGGCATAGCTCACTCACATCGCATCGCCTCTGATGGTGTAAGTCCTCTCAGTCTGGAAAAGGAACAAAAACGCACGAAAGAAAGGAAGAGACGCGTCCCCACGTCGCGGCTTTCATGGGAGGAAAGCAGAACAGAAGCGGAGAGGAACTTTTTTGGACACCTTAATCCGATTTTAATCTTTGCGTTTAGCTTTCTAACTTTTCCTCGATCGAAACTTCCCTCCTCTGAAGTTCTAACGGAACCTCTCCAGAGTCCTTTAGGGCTGGAAAAAAAGAGGGGAAAAAAAGTTGAGAACTTCCTCTCTCCTCCTCTTTCCATTCCTTCTTGCAGTTCTTGCAGTCACCGCTGAGACCTGCTGTCTCTCAGCCGGATTTCTTATTCCTGACATGCAAAGAAGTCCCAGTGCAAAACACTAAATCAGACAAACATATGGAATTCATATTGACACCTGTGGAGGTATCAGGAACCTGTGAGCGCGCACGGTGGACTTATTGCCAACATAAATGCATCAAGTTTGTTAAACTTTTCAGATAATTAATTCCATTATGATAATAACCCTGCAGAAACCAACTCTATTAACCACATTAATATAATCATATTCAGATTGAGAAAACATGATTGATCCCAGAGGGAAATTTATTCGTAAAATTACACAAGTAGTTTACACACAAGCTTGTCAAACCAGTTCTATTTAAAAACACCAAACAATTCACAATAAACTATTTAGCTATTTATTTGCACAAATTAATCCAAAAAGAGCTTTTTTTTTGTGCTGATGCATAAAAACGACGCCCTGAATGCATCAGGACAGCAGGTCTCTTAGTTTCACTCCTGTTACTTTGGAGCAAGTCCTCACAACTCCCTGTGATTTATTTTAGTCCTTTTAAGACAAAACAAGCAAATAAAGGAGAAGGTGAGCAATCTGCCAATCAGATTGCAACAACCCAATGCATTTAGGCAGACATCAGACTGCTTCCCTGAATTGTATCAGATTTAACAAGATCCTGACCATGTCTGTCCATTTATGAGCAAATAGTTGCATCTTCTGATGGCTGCTTCTAACAGGATGATGCAACTTGTCAAAAATGCTTCCTTCAACAAGATGATGCGTTCACTGCACTACGAAGGCCTCTGCTGCCATCAGATCTCAATCCCAGTAGAGCATCTTTGGGATGTGGTGTAACGGGAAAGTCTCATCATGGATGCGCCGCTGACTGTGTGATGCTTCCTGTCAATATGAAGCAAGACCTCTGAGGAAAATGTCCAACACCTTTATGAGTTTATGTAACACCAAGAGGCTATAAGCAGTATGATTACATGCAGTGTTTGCAACCTTCTCCTGCCTGATGCACAAATGTTTCTTTCTAAAAGCTGCCATATTTGTCAATATTTAGCGTTCAGTGATGTTTTCCTCTTGTCCTTCATTTGGCAAATAGCTGCCTTTTTTTAAACTCCTGTCCTCAGATGTCTTTAGGAGACGTCAAGGTCTATTGTGATATTTCAAAGAAAGTCTCAGTCAGAGATTATTGTTGCCTGAAAGCCTCGGCGTGAGGTTTGATGTGGAAACAGAATTAAATGCAGTAAAATTAAAATGAAACATTTTTCGTTACACTTTTGTGTCCTGATATAAAAACACAAGTGCTTCCATTTCATAAGCTGCTGAAAACGTCATCCCTTTAGATCCCAAGGGCAAAAAAAAAGAAATATCTCCCATGTGATATTCTTCAAATGAAAACCAAAAGCATGCATTTATTTTTGGGTTACCATGGCAATCACCGGCCAACTACTTTAATAGATATTTTATATTTTTCACTTCCTCAGATATTTTTGCTTACCATGTCAGAATGGGATGTTTATTCTGAGATCTGGGTGTTTGAAGACTCAGGTTATTACCTCCATCGTGGTGGAAGGCATGCATTCACCAGTGTTAGCTGGTCTGTCTCAGCAACATGCCTCAAAACATTATGAAATGCAGAAGAAGTGATCAGATGTCCTGGGTGACTCAGATCAGAAAATACTCCTTTAAGCATCATCCCAAGCTTTCATTAAATAAACAATTTTAATATAGACCAAAGTCATCCTTGAAACATGTCATTTTATTAGTTTTTTTCAGTGAAATGGGATTTTCCTTTCCATTGTAGCCTCATGCAGCTCAGGATTGGATCAGATTCAAGATTGTGTGGTTTTTCTTAACAGGGCAATTTATTAAGTGTCTCAAATTGATGTGTTTAAAGGAGATATACCAAAGAATATTAAAAAATGTGTAAATAAATCAGAATATAAATGAATTAATCTTACTTTAAAGATTTTATAAAAATATTTTCGGCACAAAATAAATCAATTCAGTTATAATAATGTCTGTAAAGAAACTGATTTAATGGAGTTTTTTTTAACAGAAATCCATCCAGAATTTAGCTTCATATAAAATAAGCAATTAGATCACTTTGAAAAAAATTCAAGCTCAGCTAATAAATGAAAAGTTCCCTGAATAGCAGTTTATTGTATTTATGTAAACATAATGTATTGTTGATGCAGATTAAATAAAATTTATTTAACTCTTGCAAATATGTGAAACCATTAACATTACTGGGATTGTACTCACTAAATATCTGCATGTTTACAAATTATTTGTAATTTGATTGTGGGAAGAATAAACAAATGTTTGTTTATTTCAGTCGTGGAAATGTTTCATATTACCACTTGGAACAAAAAAATAAAATGACAAACGTGATTTAGATAAGTAAGTTTCCCTTTTTAAAAACATCTCTGAAACAGCATCAAGTTTCTGTTAAGCCTGTTGGTTTAATTCTTTTTCTAGTTTCCATAATAAAGCTGTCAGCACCTCTGTCATTTAGAAATATTTAAATTAAAATTCAGTCAAAGTTTCTAATAATAAATTGCATAACTGATTCAATGTGTTATGAACTGACTTATTGCTTCCACTGGGTAAAAGTTGATTAACTGTGACAATTTCATCTGGAAGTTGATGCTGCAAATCCTGTCAAATGATCTGTGATTACAAGCAAGGCAATAAAAAACTAAAATACTTTACAAACTGTGAAGGAAAGCTTCAGTAAACACCTCTCCAGGTAAGATAAAGGAGGAAGCTTTGGTAGATCTTTACTGCTTGTCAATAGTTTGCAAACAAAGTATAAAACATGTGGCTAAGGAGTTGCTGTTGGTTCTACTGGAAGCTGCAGGTAAACAGTGTAAAACATAGCATTGGTTTTATTTTAATGAGTTTGTTTCTATATGAAGTAAAGACATATGTGAGCTCTATCCTATGATGTGGAAAAACTGATCTAACAAAAAAAAAAAAAAAAAAAAAAAAAAAACCCCCCCCCCCCCCACCTCTCCCTCTCTCTC
>JBAMIG010016514.1:0-11792 GCA_037177335.1 Kiunga ballochi | reverse complement strand
ACACACACACACACACACACACACACAGGGAAAAGAGGCACAGCTGGGCCAATAGTCCCAAAACCCATGACATGTCCTGGTTATTTATCATCTTTATCACTAGTTATATAGCTTGTTTTAGTCAGTAACGTTTGTTCTTTTCCTTGTTTGGTCTTCTATAAAATTGTTTTTTGTTTTCTAAAATTGCATTGCTTTCCTTGCCTTTAGCTTGTGTAAAACAGGCATACTGGTATGTTTACTATATTAAAGTGTAAAATATGGTGTATTGCTTCTTTCTAGTCTCTTCTCTCATGTGCCACCCTCGTATGCCAAAAGCATTCTACAGTTTAAAAAAATTGCAAAACCTGGTTTAAAGTAGAAAACAAAAGCAATTTTTTTTCTTACTTTTTAGAAGTTCTATGTTAACAACAACTACTTTAAGTTAAGCATAAAAATAACACATTAACTACAACTTGTGCTGATATTCATATTAATTTATCTCATATTATTGAACCACAGGTTATTGAGCCTTTAATATGCTTTGGCTGCACTGTAATGGGAGGGCCTGCTTTTACCATACTATTTGGACCTGATGCTGACTGGTTGCATGGCACTGTTTAAGCATTTTAAATAGCGTATTAATAACAAAGCTGGGCAGCAACGCAGATATGTTGTATTTTTATCTTGTGTTGAAAAACATCTGATCTGAAAATAATGATCAATATCTTCAGATGAAAAAAGCCATTTATCACTTATTATGTTTTATTAATGTAATAAATGCAGACAGTTATAAACAGGACAAAATAACATAATAACTCATGTGATAAGATATTGGAGTGATAATATTTTTCCAGTAGATAAGCACCGTGTTTATCAGTGGTACAGATTAATCTCACTATGCTCGTTAGTATGTTATAATAAAAATGGCTCTAAAAATACCCCAAAAATAAAACAAATGTCCTGATAAACTGGAATGTTAAATTTATAACTGGTTTGCAAAAAAAGAAAAGAGTAAAAGTAAAAATATTGCAATTTGTTAATAAAAATAATGCATAAGGTTGGTGTAGTCCCTTTGTTTGGCTTGGTCCTTTTCATACGCTCATGGTGACCTGGATAAACTAGAGACAGAGAAGATAAACACAGTGTTACTTTGCAAATCTCAATCCTCAGACAAAAAATACTTAGTCTTTTAATAAATGATGACAAAATTCATTTAAGGGGACAGAAAAACTGTATTATTATAGATCAGAACTGTGCAAAGCTCGTCCATTTCTCCATTTAAAGATCAGCTCATGCATAAAAACACTAAAAGCACTCTCTCTTTGAGTGCACTCTAAGTTGTACATCAAGTAAGAATGAAGAAAAACTTCAATATTTATCATCAGTTCCCAAACGCTTACATGAATGTAAAAACAATATTATCATGTAATGAGAAGTCTTTATCTCCATGGTTTTATGTGTGGAATTTAGGCCTCGTTTTTCCTGAACAAACTGCTGGATTTACCTCGTTTCTCTGCTATTATTAACTAACAGACACATTTTCATTCTCGTGTTTATATTGAGGATCGCCACCAGAGGGCGCTCACCATTTTATTTTGTAGAGCAAGAGAGCCCATATCCTGTCCTCAAGATTTACAATCCTGCAGATTTTAGATGCATCCTCTCTCTAACAACCTGAATAAAATGATTGGTTTGTTACCAGAGCTCTGCAGAGCTGAATGACATGTGGAATGACAGCAGATCCAGAGGACTGGACCTAAGCATCCATGCACTAAGCTAAATGTTTAGGATATTGGGTAAAAAGAAAAGATGAAAACCTGGGCTAATTCTTTTCTCTGTACTCAGATAATCAGGTGTTGTACCTGACTGGTATAAAATATCCAATGTGATGTAATATTTCTATAGCTTTCTTATTATTTTATTTTCTGTGAATTTTAGTTTTTAATACATTTGAGACAAAATCAAGATGGACTTAATCAGTTGAGAAGATCACTTGTGTCTAGAGGAATATTATAATCATTACATAAGCATTTATATGTAGCTGTGTATTTTTTGACAGCTAAATGTATCTGTGTATCTGTTGGTCTTCATTATAAATTTACCACTTGTTCCCCTTTTAGGTTGTTTTCCAGCTCAGTGTTTTGGGGCCCAAAGAAGCCAGGGCAGTTTCCAGCATCATAAAAGTTGTAGAAAATAAATACATTTTTTAAAAATCTCTGTTGAGACAACTTACATCATCATAATGAAATGAGGCATTTCCATTTTGGCTCGTGTCTCTCCTTCGGAACTGATCTATAAACACATTACAAACACTGGATCAGATGAATTGTTAAATAAACCGCTTCAAAAGTAATTTTTTCCCATTTTAATGCAAAAATATTTATTCCATTGGGTAAATGTACCACCAAGGAAAATTCTCAATCTAAAAAAAAGCCTATACTCAGTGAACAAGCTGCATTTCAGGTCACCTGTCAAAAAAAGGCTTTAAGTAACTGAAAGCAAAAAATGTTTTTAAAAAGCACATTTTGGCATCTCTTATACCTTTCTTGACTCACTTACCAGTCAGGGCTCGAAGTCGCACACAACAACTCACAAAATCATCAAATGGGATCCTGCCATTAATACTGTAGCGCTTCATGATGCAGTTCATAGCCTGAGGGCTCAGATGGTAACCTGCAAAACACACACATGGTGTAAAAATAAAAATGATAGCATTTACATGTGTTAATTATCAAACATGTGCTCCTGAGTGACTCTAGAATAAAATGATTACAGAAAATATGAGAACACCTGCTGTTAAACTAATAATAATAAGTCCAGATTTCACATATCTAGGAGACAGTACAACTGAATATAAAGCCTAAACTGCTTTATTTCATATAGGAAAGCCAATAAAAAGCACTGAAAATGTTGAACAGAGAAAATAATTCCCCTTCCATAATCACAATATGAAGAAGGTGGAACAATGTTTGTAGTCGCCAGCAAAACGTTTGAGTCTTCCTGCTGAAATACGGCCGAGCAAAACTATTTAAGAAGTGCAAATTTATACCACAGTGGCTCCTAATTTAATCTAAGTCACAAAAACCATCAATCATGGATTGTTTTGCATCCTGTCACACAGAAACGTGGCGAGCACTTTGTTTTTGTGCATACCCATGGTTGTAATGGCCTGCTGCAGCTCGGGGCCCTCCACCGTCCCGCTGTGGTCCCGGTCAAAGGATGCAAAAGTCCCCTTCCAGCCGTTCAGAGCCTGCCACAGCTCCTTGAACTCATGAAAGCCCATGGTGCCAGACATGTCTCTCTGAGAAAGCACCGCCAGTCAAGGACTTCTCACCTACTCTCCTATATTTTACTTTTCATGAGAAATGCCTTTAACATTGTTAGGTGGTGGTACTGATGTTCTTCATAATGACTTCAAATGAGTCCAAATGCAATGTTCCACCTGTACAGGTGCCTGGGACTAAAGTCTGGTGTTTTTTTTATTAATAATCTGTGTGATTTGTTCATCACAGAACCTTGTCTACTGCATTGTGTGTAAGAAACAATAGGTTTCTCACACACGCTTCATACAAACCCAGTTTGGACAGAATAAAATGTGCCTTTAATCATTGTGGGTTCGATCTAAATGTAGCCGTTTCCCAGCTTGTTGTACTTTTTGTAGGAGACATGTTTTAAGAGACATTTATTTACTTAATATTTCATTCTTTAAAGTGCTTCCAATAAGGAGAAATGTGTGTTTTCGGTTTGAAAGAATCACCCTCATAACTCGGCTCACTGTACCTCTGCTGTGGTTCTGAAGAATAAAAACAAACCCATCATTTTCTGTCATTTTAGAAATGAATAATTATATATTACACTCCATCAAATCTTTAATAAGTTAAGTGAGTGGAGAAGGATACATCCAGCATGCTGATCATCAGTTTGCAAGTCTCCAGACTGAAAGCTGCAGGAAAATAAAAAGCATGAGTAAAACCGATTCAAATGGGTGCAGTGACATGCAGGAAATGATCAAGGTTCAGTGTCAACCTCTGCTTCTGGACTTCAACCTCTTTATGTAAGACGTAAACTTTATAAAGTTACCCAATGAGCTCATTTGATGACGGAATAAAAAAAGCTGCACACCCTACATTTTTGGTGATACTTACATTTCCAAAGGGCAATGTGTAAAATATGTAACAATAATAAATAGCCATTTTTAATTATCAATAACGTTTCCATAACAGCAGGTATTCAGTAAAAACCTCTCCTTACGTTGGTATGAGCCCAAGATGCCCGACTGGGTGAGGCAGCGCTGCAGCTCATCTGCTGAAATCTGTCCATCCTGATAGTTTCAGAAAACAGAAGGACAAAACACAACCCACAAAGAAATAATCACCTGTTATTGCATAAAGATTTAGAGAAGAATCAACACACCTCTGCAAACTTGCAGAGCCGTTAAAACAATCAGAGCTTGATGCATAAAATATGTATTTCTGATGTTTTAATGCACAGGTGACCTACCTGTCCTGCAACAGCGGAAAAATATCCAAAGAGAGGATCTTGTTGCTGAGAATCAGAAAGAGAAAAATTCTTGTAATTATTCTGCTACTATATTTATTTATATTTAAACTGAGAAGCTGAGACCTTATAGAACAATGTGCAAATGAAGAATAAAAATATTAAACAGGCAAAAAATAAGCTGCAGAATTTACAAAGGAAAAACCCCTAAAGCGAGCTGCTAACTCATGTTGGGACATGATTCAGCTCAGTATCAGATGTGAGCAGTAGATCTGCTTCATAAAGTGGATTTCACACCCATGTCACTACCAAACTCATTGTAACATGACGATAACACACACTTACACACATAAGAGAGGACAAAAGTAAAAACACATTCAATAAAGTAGTCAGAATAAAAGTTCTACTTTTTATATTTTATATGTAAAATCAAGCAAAAGTGGTATCATCTGGGGAATTATACCTTACACAGGTATACTGCTATAAATGAAGGATGTACTTTACTTGTAATTTATCACCACATACTTCAATTGTTAATAAACATTTTGCTTCCTATCAGTGATTAGGTTGGAAATTTAACATTATTTTACAATACAACTTAATATTTAACTATATAAAAGTAGATATACCTCATCTACTCGCCGGTGTAAAATATAAACGTTTTGGCGTTTTTTAAACTTATTTCCATGTATTTGATTATAACTGTAAACTACTTTTAGGTACGTCATTTCTTCACCTCTACATGGTTTATCATCTTGTTAACGCAGAATAAAAATTATTTTACAAATCCTAATCATTCCTATAGAACATGTGATTGATCGATTTAGGGGCGGTTTAGGTAACACAAATGGATCTGACTCAATCTTCCGCAGCGGTTTGATGAAACGTCAACTTCCGCAAAACCTTCATTTCAGGACATATCAGTTTAGCAACTCTTAAACTGATGTTCATTCACATTTGTACTCTTTCTTACCATCCCTGGATATCCACCAGCTTGTGCACCGTATCCTGGATAGGCCATTTGACTCTGGTATCAACACTGATTAAAGGAGGAATTTTAATCGCTATCTCACGTCCTTCGACTGAAAGGTTTGGCTCTCCGACAGACACAAAACCCGCGTGCAGCTAAGTTACTACGGTAACTGTTAACTTACGGACGGGACAGAGGGGGAGAGGCGGACCTACTCGTTCATAAAGTTGTAATAAACCGTGGGGAATGTAAAATTATCCAAAGGGGTGTAAAATATCCCAATACCTCAGCGCGTGCCACACCTACTACATTCTGATTGGAAAAGAATGGTCACGTGACTCCTGGATAGAAATGCGCATGCCAGCTTTGGTCCTCAAAGTAGCACTTAAATGATTAATTACTAGATTACTTTCGGTAATGTACATTTTTTTAAAACATTATGACGAGATGTGAAGTGAAAATGGTAATAATTGGTATTCTTTTAAATATAATGGCAGTCCACGTGACAATCTGATTTAATCTCGAAACCTACTTATTTAGTTGAGAATTTATCAGACCATAGGTGCCCAGTTCCGGTCCTCGAGGGCCACAATCCTGCAGGTTTTCCATGTATCGCTGGTCCAACACAGCTGACTCAAGTTACTCAGTCATTATGCTTAACTTCGTTGGCTTTTATCTGTCAATATTTTGAAAGCCAGGTGAGTTGGAACAGGAATACATAAAATACATCTTCAGGACAGCTGCCCCCGAGAACCCATTTTTAGAGTGTCTGTAGCACGAACACAACAAGAAATATTAACTTTTATCAGTAAAACACTGATTTTCGATCAGAACTTGATAGTTTTATTACAATATCCAAACAACAACGGCTTATCGTTGCCTCTTGTGCCCTCTTGTGGTCACAGTCAGTAACTACAACTGCAATATGTAAAGCTTAATATATTGAAAATAGGCAGTGTTTCCGGTAACAAGTTTCAAAATAAAACTTTTTTTTTTAACCGAGAAGAAATGATTACAGCTACAGTAGTGATGTTTTTTGTGGTTTTTTTAATGATAAAAAAAGCTGGACATTATACTTAATAAAACTTAATTAGGTAAGACTCTACTAAAGGGAACCAACATAGAAAGAATTAATTGAATGAAACTAACATTGAAAAAAACATTATATACTGTATATCAAAAGTAGCCAAAACATCTCTTTAAAAAAAAAAGAAAAAAAAAGGTTAAGTTTGTTTAGGACACAGATACATTGAGAGTTGGATTATGCATTTATTTTACTATATTTTACTTATTGTTTAAAAATGTGGAGGATGCAAAAGGGTTTATCATTGCCCTCTTGTGGCCACAGTTTGTAACTACAGTTAGAGTATTGCAAGTTCAGTACTGTACAGTATATTCAAAACGGGGAGTACTTCTGGTAATAAGCTTCAAAATAAAACTTTTTCTTTGCGTCTTGTGTTTCTTCTCAACAATCTATTATAGAATAGTTTGCAGCAATGACCGATCATTTTTAATAAGAAGTTATTACAGCAACTGTAAAGAAACCATACATTCTATACAGTCATATATCTCCAGTAAACGTAAGCTTTTTTGCTTGTTTTCAATGAACTTCGCAAATTGTTGTAGCTGTAGTTACGAGCCGTGGCCACAAGAGGGCGGCGATAAACCCTCGTTATTTGGATATTGTATTAGAACTTTTTTCTAAGTATAATCTCCTTGTAGCAACTTTCCTTTGTCACTACTGTGGCGGCGTGGCTGGGTTCGGTCTATTTGTGTGACGCGCTGTCAGTTTCAATCCACTGCACCATTTTTCTCATGCACATCTTAACCTATTTTTACACTTCTTTGTGTTATAGCGGACTAGACATAAATTGTGTGCATATTATCAACAAAAACTACGGCTACCCAGCCCTAATTTCTAGCCAAAAACCAGTGACTGGCTGACGGTGCCTTTTAACCACTATTAGTGATATTAACATGCACGTGACCCACATATACCTGCTAAATCAGTCGCCCAGTGACAATTATACCAATTATTATGGCTCCTACACTGCTGTTTTTTTTCTAAATCTTTTAAAAACTACAAAAAAAAAACCATAAATCCCTACTGTGGCTGTAATAATTCCTTTTTGGTTAAAAATGATCGCTCATTATACTAAACTATTCGACCAGAAATTATTAGGAAGCAACAAAAGACGCAAAGAAAACGTTTTATTTTGAAGCTTTTTACCGGAACAACTGCCTATTTTCAATATGTTACGCTTTACATATTATTGCTGTAGTTCAGCGTGAGATAAAATAGTCATCTTCCAGTTTAGAAAAAAAACCCAAAGAAATAATAGTCTCTGATGGCCAAAACAAAGATAAATACACATTTACTAACTACTTTTGAACGCGGAAATGGAAATGTACACAAGCTTTAGCAGAAATCTGTTTCAGAACAGAAACTGCACAAGTTATCGAGGAAGTAAAGAGAAAAAATTGAGTTAAGAAAAATGTTAATATTTCTTGTCGCTTTGTGCTACAGGGCTGCTGTCCTGAAGATGTATTTCATGTATTCCTGTTTCAACACACCTGCCTTTCATTATATTGATACAAAAGCCAACGAAGTTCAGCGTAATGACTGATTAACTTGAGTCAACTGTGTTGGACCAAGGACACAATTTGACCTTTGGTCAAGTGTTCTTTTCACTCTTGACATAGATAATACAATTATTGCCCAGTTAATAAAAAATGACAGCAATAATAATAAAATGATCATAAAATATTATAAATATTATTATTTCCATACATTTTGAATACAGTTTGTGAAATTGGTCTTGTTATAGTCAGTGATAATGTATCAATTTAACTAAGGTTAACTCAGTTTCAACTTGAAAAATGCTCAATGTTTCTGTAAATATTGAAGTTGACTATTATATTAATAATGCCTATTAACATTTTTTTTTACCTTTTTTTCTTCTAATAGCTTGCCATTAGGCTATGTTCAAAAAAGGTTAGAGAAATACAGTATAATATTTGACTTGTTCTATAAAGCTTGACAAAAGTAATTTGCGGTTGCTATTTCTTGCTTTCTGTGTAGCCTCATGTCTTTAAAGATGAGCTCATCACATGACTGTAGAGATGGGAAAACATGGGAAGGCATTACATCAGTATCAAGGAAAACTGGTCCAATCAGCTTGTCCGCTAAGAAACACATGCAGAGACACCTTCTGTCTCTACCTCAGGTCCAAATGTCCAAAACCAGATCCTCCATCATCTCTTTTTAGGGGCACAGCTAAATGGAGGAAAACCTGAATTTCCATTCTTCAGTTATTTTTGCAGATGCTTTTAAACATTTATAGGAGATTCGGTAAACAAAATTTGGGTTGAAACATGCACAGACTAAAATCTGACTGCTGGGTTTGGTCTCCTGATCCCCATTTGCATCACTTTCCTCAACAACCAGGCAGCATCGCCTCAGGTGTGCAGAGCAAGCAAGAAGATGAAGAAGAGATAGAAGCGGGAGATTTTTCTGTAGTGTATCATCACACCACAGGTAGGCACAACATAACATAACAGAACAAGTAATTGTTGATTGAAAATATATGATCAAATTTACATCAGGGATTAATTAAGTATTTTTCTTTTCAGTTTTCATTTGCCTGACAATGACATCATACTGTGACACTAAATAGATTAAATAGATTAAATTAGTCATATCTTAAATTTGTGGATAGAAATATGACAGAAAAAATGAAAAAATGTTATTTGTTGGCTTGTGCCTCTGAATGTATTTTACCTATACTTTTTAATTGTTTCTGATTGTTTTGTTTACCTCTTTCTTTTATGTGTTTGTATTGATTATTCTAACCTGTCTTTTCCTTGTTATACCCTCTGGTCAGCCACATGCTGTGTTTTTGAAGTGCTACATGAATAAATGTGGTATGTAATGTTGGTGTTTTTGTTTGTGAAATGAAAAACCCTCATTTCCTGCTGAGTGCATCCGTGCTCTGTGTGAAATCATGCCAGTTAAAGGTGCTGACTGGTGCTTGTGGTTTTTATCCAAGCCCAGCAGGTCTGTTCCGCAAGAACAGGAAACAGATGGACCAGACAACCCTAAGCGATCCCCCATCAGCCAGTGTTGTTTACAATGTTTGCAAATGTTTTGTTTATAAATGTGTATGAAATTCAACTACTTATTCTTTCTATTTTATATGATTTGCTCTTCAGTTTTACGTTTATATGTTGACTGTTGTCACTGTATGATCATTTTTCCTATTTCACTTTTACTTTCAGACTGTGATAACGTGATCAGTGAGGTTTCTGATCCTCAATGGTCCACCTACGAAGATCCAATTCACCATATCCCAACCACATCAGGTCTGACTGCATGTGATCTGGGTTTCTTACCACAACATCCAGAAACTATTATGGGAGCTGATCAGGGAGAAATATCTCAACAGTTCATAAGAGGTTGTTGCTGGGAAAGTCCAAGTATTGAAGCTCAAGAAGATTTAGAACCATGCTGGACGGAGTCTCCATTCATTTACTATGGAGGTGAGATTATTCGCCCAATGTGTAATTTTTACATTAAATAATTTTTATCATCTATCAGGTGAAGTAATATTTGATTAAACGAGCACGACACCGACACAGTAAATACTTATACTTTCAATCAAGGCAGTTAAATTGATCCAGACTGGTTTGCAAGCCATTTGATTCTAAGTTGGATTTATATATAAAAAAAAAACCAACTGAAAACATTTTGTTAAAGCTGATTATATGTTATGTTTTTAATATTTCCTGAACACTTTTTAAAATAATAAAATTACTGCTATGTTTGGATAGTTTTACACATTAAATTAAATGTAATTAAGTGTTTTGCTATGGCTGAGATTACCAATAGAAGGTAAAACTTACTTTTACAGTGTCATTAAATAATAAATCCTGATGTCCCAGTTTCCCAAATACAATTATTTAAGCATGAGACAATGTATAATTTTAAATAACCTGTGTTATGATCATGTGTTATGGACTCATGTTTAAAACCAATAAAATGAATGTATTTTATTCATGCAGTGATGAGGAATGTATTGGTGGGAGTTGAGGTGGTTGAGGAAGTAGCTGTTGAAGACACTCTAGAAATAATGTGAGTATCATAAGAATTAACCTCAGTTGTGATTTTTTTTTAATGAAAGAAAAAAATAAGATTGTTATCTTTTCATTTGCAGACAAGAGGATATATATGCTGATGCACAGATGGATCTTGAGGTTTTGGAAGATGAAAAGATGTCCTACATGAAGGATCACTGACTTTGATCATTTTCTGGTAAAAAAAAAATACAAATAAAGCTTTATGCACCTTTTGTTAATGTTGTTTTTTTGTTTTTTTGTTATTTGTTAATGCTATATGGATTTTTGTCTTGGGTGTGTCTCTGATGTAAAAGGCCATTGTAGTTTTTAAATCAATAAAAATAATTATAAGCTCAACTATTTTTGCATTTTTATTTTATTTTATTTTATGTATTTAACCCTCTATGGCACACATTTTTTAGGTGGAATGAAGAACAAACAAGTAATAAACCTTTAGAAGTTTTCATTCAACAACAAAAATGTCCACAAGTTTAATTTTAGACAGCATCAGATTTATCAGTTAGAGCATAATGGTGCACATATCTCCATGTGTAAATCTCAAAGTTGTGCAGGACACCATCAGAACCAGCCATGACATGCATCTTGCAGACCCTTTTTTTTTTTGGCTATGGCAGGTATTGCTTAAAGTCCATTTCTTTCCTTGAAGGGACCTTCTGCTCATCAGCCAGTCTATCATTCAT
Source organism: Kiunga ballochi (assembly GCA_037177335.1). Classification (NCBI taxonomy): domain Eukaryota; kingdom Metazoa; phylum Chordata; class Actinopteri; order Atheriniformes; family Pseudomugilidae; genus Kiunga; species Kiunga ballochi. Next base: position 530 of record JBAMIG010016514.1, on the reverse strand, counting down.
TGGGATTGTTTGCAGCTTGGAGGTAAGATGAGTCCCTGTGGTCAGATTTTGTGGAGTGGATCAAAATTTTCTTATTGTCTCAATTCATTATTGCTTAATTGCAGTTTTTTTTATGAACTTACATCTGTTTAGTGCCATGGTATCAACTGGGAAACTCGGGTGGCTATGCCAGTGCCTGGTAATCTGAACAATGATATGTACACCGCTGTACCCATGAATTGCTCCAGTTCCTCCGTAGTGAGGTTAAGGGACTTGTTGGTGTCACACTGAACGGTATATAAATTTGATTGCTCTACAACTAATTCCTGAATGTCATCAGAAAAAAATAGAAAAACATCTTGAAATATTCATAGGGGGATTTGACATCATCTGATTTTATCTGTCCTGCCATTGTGGGAACTCAGTGAGGTTGGCATTGTGGGCTGTTTTTCAATGGAGTGAGTGTGAAACATTTTCCTGTGCAGCCATCTGTTTTCAAAAGAAACCAGTAAGCATACTATTAAAATAGGCAATATATATATATATATATA
>JBAMIG010016513.1:0-11801 GCA_037177335.1 Kiunga ballochi | reverse complement strand
AAATCCCAAAAGTTGACTATAATTGGCGTACGCCGTTTTTTGTGCGTACGATGGCTTTATAAATGAGGCCCCAGATCCTTCAAACTGTCTCCACCTAACAGAGACTTGTTCTTAATCATGTTTCAGATGTTTTTTCAGATCTGTCTGAAAGCTCTGGAAATATTCTAGATACATTTATAATTGTAAGGTGATTTTAGTCTCTAAAAGACGTTTCCCTGCATGTATAAACTCAGATTTCTGAGATAATTAAGTTCAGAAATTAGATGACTTATACAGTATTCTCAATTTATGGAGTATTCTAATATTCTCCTGATGAGACCTGAAGGGTTTTTTCTTTAGTTTTGTGTTGATCAAATATTCAAACATCCTTTCCAATACATCCATCTGCAATTGGTTTCCTTTTGGTGGATTGTTATCCAGACTCATTCAAAACTATATAGCTTTGTGCATTATCTTGTTCCTTTTATGTGCATAACTTACAAGGTAGGTATGTATATATATATATACACACACACACACACACACACACGCACACAGAGAGAGTATAGCTTTCGAGTTCACAAATGTGAATCCGATACAGGTTGACGACATGAAACAAGTACATTTGCAATACAGAACAAGCCTGATATGCAGATAAGAACAGAGCTTTCATGAGTAACCAGTCCAAAAGCACAAATTTTATGAGTGATAAGATGAATTACACATATTAGATTGTGGTTTTCTTTTAACAAGGTGGTGCTGCTGCTCCTTATGTACATATAAAGCACTTATGGGATGTACAAGACATTAGTATATACGGGCAAGTTATTCCACAAAGTGATAAACGCACCAGATTTTTATTTTTACCTTTATTACAAGAACAAATATAACATGCAAAAACAGAAGCCAGAGTAAGCAGAAAAACAACTTGTACACAGTTCTTTCCCATACAAGTCCACAGGCTGGATGTTGCAGCACCTGCAACACCGTTCCACAGTTCATTTGTGACATTTAAACCTGTAGGTTTTACAGGTTAATGGTGTTAAATCTTTGATGGCCTCTGGATTCTCTGATTAAACTCCACAAAAAGGAAAGTTTCTCTTCACATTTCCACATATAGTACATTTACATGACAGATCATTCAAATAGAATTGTACACCTAAAATAAATTAAATTGTGGTGAAAATCTCTTGTGTTTTACATACTGATGGACATTTCAACACAAAGCCAAAACATTACGCAACTATACAGCAACAGTACCTGACAACATTGGTGTAGGAAAAGTTATACTGGAGGTTGAAGCCGAGGCTAATGAGGAAATGTAACAAAAAAAAAGAAACCTCTGAAGCAAACCACATCAGCATAAGCTGATCAGCTCCGCGTAAAGATTGCTGGATGAACCATAACTCCTCAGTCCGAGGCCGGGATAGAGAGGCTGACTGAAGCTGGTCTTTACTTTGTGGAGGAGGCTCATCTCATCAGAGATGCTGTAAAAAGACAAACAACCTGCTTGATAATCCACGTAAACTCCAATCCTGGAGGAATGAGGGCCGGTCACTGCTGTGGCCGTGTTGGAATGTCGATACACATAAACATCTGGAGAGCACTCCAAACTCCACGAGCGGTCGTTCTTTCCAAACTTTGACATCCTGCTCGTGTTTCTGTAAGCCACTGCTACTGACCAAGTATGACAGTTTGAACTGGCCTCCCAGTAATGTCGCTCCGACAGAGCCTCTCTACAAAGCACCTGCTTAACATCTGTAAACCTTTCGGAATGATAGGAATAATGCATGTCAGTGACTACACAAGTCACCCGCTGGTCTCCGTGCATGGACAGGTATCTGTTAATGGAGTTGGTGTCCAGCGTTGGGGTACAGGAGTCTGTTGTAGTGGGACAAGACATAAATCATCATCATAATAATCATCATCATCATAATATTCTGCAGGTAACTCACAGCGCAATAACTCTTCTCTGGTCGTTGGCATGGGTGGCAGAACAACATCCACAGCACACACTGAGGACAAAAAGGACAATGGAAACGAGGAAAAATCCCACAAAATATTCACAGATTTGTTGTTCTTACCTCTGGCAGATATTTTAACCCAGGCAGTTTTAAGGAGGAGCTCTATGTCGCTTTTTAGTTCAGACAAACTGTTTGTCACAGTTTCCATCGAATGGGGAGGACGAACAACCGCTCCAGGTGGGAGGTGTGGAGATTCACAGGAGGTGGAGAGAGACTGGAAGGTCTGGGGAAGATTGGGTTAGTTAGATTTTTTCTTTTAAATCTTTCAGAGGGACTAAGAAACACTTTCTACAAAACAGTTAAAAAGGCCATGGCACAGTTTAATACCACAGTTTTAGGCTTCTGCTAAATACATTCATGACACTATGGTCATTTCATCTATATCCTGTATGAAGTCTGGGCCTGTTTTGATGAGCCTGAAACTGATATGCTGACAGGAAATGGAGAAACAAGTCTTCCTGAACTGCTCTGAGGCTGTTCTTACCAGTCAGTAATGCTTAAAAAAGAAAAAAAAAAAGGCTTAACACATTAGATCAGATGTTGAAAATGCAGATACACAGGATGGAGAATGTTGGTATACAGTGCAGTGACATTTTGCCGTTTCTGCATAAGAGGGAATATCAAGGTTGACATTTCACATTCTGCCAGAGGTACATTTAGAGAAAAATTCATTTATCTTTACTATGAATACCTTTCTGTGGATCAATTTCTGGTTCCTTAACTAATCATGTGCAACTCCCCCTGGTTTGCAAACAGAAGCAGCATTTAGCATTTTATGTCTACAAACTATCAGCAACCTGCAGGTATGGAAGATGGTAAAAGCAGCTGATGTTCAAGAATCTTTTGAAAAGTGGAGAATACTAAAAATGTTTTCCAAAATGAATGCAGAGATGGTGTTTCTCCTCTACAAGTACCAGGACTTTGCTAAAAAATACCATAAAGTTTTATTTTACAAAAAAAGTTTATTCTAATTTCATGCTAAGGAGTTTGATTAAATAAGTTTGTGCAACTGCTTTGATTAGTTAGGTTCATTGACGGCCCATTGGTCTACAACTAAGTTTATGCAAGTTTTGGCCTAGCAAATACTGTTTAACCTCGTTAAATTACCATCAAATGTGTTGCATTTGTGAAGGGTTCACATAAATAATTACTTTGCCCAAAGCAATGATAACCAACCTCATCCTACAAGCACCATTTTCTCAGTTGTCTCATAAACTTGCAACGTACCAGACCCTGAATGGAAATGAGAAGAACATTCTCAGTGATTCTTTGGACTTCCGTTCCTTACCAGGTGTCAGGTACTTCACCTTTAAGAAACAAACTCCTCCTCTGCTCATCAGGTACATTGGAACAGTAATGTCAGCAAGTTACTTTGCTGAGTAACCATTTACTTTTACTGTATGGTAACTGAGTCACTATCTATTACTTTTTGGGAAAAGTAATTTGTAACTATAACCAATTGCTTTTTTTATTAGTAATATTCCCAACACCTCTCCCCAGTTTCACTGGCAGCATAATACCTGCCTGGCCTTGTTAGTTTTACTCGACGTAAGAGCGCTTGGACAGTTGTTTCACTCAGCTTTGTCAAACTGTTCATTTGCTCAGAGTTTCTGAGGGGAGCAATTCACACCAAACCTCAGCCCTCCGTTCATCTCCAGCTCAGCTTTCTAACCGGTGAATTACAATAAAACTTCCACTCAAGCTCCAATTTGCATTCACTTTTCTATTCCAATGTCATTTGGCCTTTATCTAAAAGGGACAAACAAATGATAAGCATTAGGTCATTTTAACCATATTAACCCAACATGCAAGTCTTGTATTTGGGATCCACGTTTACATGGGCAGAACATGCAAACTCCACAGAGGTTACTGGACAAACCTCCCCAGCCTGGACTCGAACCAGCAACCTTCTTGCTGTGAGGCCACTGCACCACCATGCTGCCTCTTTTGGACTCAGTTATCACCAACCCACAATAAAATGTGAAAAAGAGACGGTCCATGAACGTGTGCTACCTGGATGAAATGAATGTGGTCATTGGTTTTAGAAAGCTCTTCCAGGTCAACGTTCCTTTTCCACAGCTTGCTGATCTCCTCCTCCAGCTGCAATTGTAACTCCTCAGCCTGAGCGACTGCGGCCTTCTCCTGATGTTCAACCAACTGTTTTACTAAGAGGCGTCCTTTTTGTAGGGAGGCAATCAGCTCATCTATGACCACATCAATGGATTCCACTGCAGTCTGGGTACAACTCTGTTTAAAGAAAACCAGATTGTTCTTTTAAAAAGAAAAATCAGTACATCATGGTGAAGCTACATGTTTAAGAGCCCAACTTCTTCCAGCTGTAGCCAACAATGTTCTCAGAATGAAGCAAGAACCCCATTAAAACAATTAAATACTTAAAAGCAGACATTTTTATGTTCCCCCTTAGTGCCGCTCAACTTTCCATGCAACCCCAGATCACCATAGCCTCCCCTTTGCTATGAATGTTTTAAATTGATACAGAGCATGTTGTGATGCAAACACCACCAGCCCCGCTGTTGCAAACAATTAATTTATACTGGTTTACAACTGGCAAAAAAGAAAAAGCTAAAGAGGGGGGAATTTTGATGCAACAGCTTGAGTTTTTTTTACTTTGTCAGATTAATTAACAGCTTGTGCTTCTACAGGATACAGAGCCGTGCTTTAAATATCAATTTAACTTTGGCTTTTTTGTTAAGCATCTGTAATTTTAAGAATTACAATACAAGACCCTATTAAAAACAGCATCTAAGGGGTTCTTAGTTCATCATAACACCTGTCCTTCACAGCACCATCTGTATAAGCAAGTGGATGTGATTTTACCCACAACTAATCAGCCTTAGTGGGGCTTTTCATTTCAAAATTGCAGCTTAGGTCTTGCATGCATGCTTCTGTGGGTCCATGCCAGACAGGAAGCAACAACAGCAGCTACAAACTTGCTTCAATTTGATGTTTTGTTCACACCTTGAAGTCCTTGAGAGCTTTGAGCAGCTCACTCAGCTCATCTTCTCTCTCCTGAAGTCTGCTCTGGAATCTCTTCTGACGCACAGCCAGACGTTTCTGAAAGGAATTGTTAATGTAAAATGTTTAATCCACTAGGAATCACTGGTTTTGTTTTGTTTTTTTTTAAACATGTAAAATTGCACATAGCCTTCATTCTTTCCCATTACTGGTATGTTTGCATCCACCTGCTCTGAAGCCCGTTCTGCTGCAGCAGACACATTGGAGTGACTCCTGTGGGAATCCAAAGTGCACAGATAACAGATACACATCCGATCTGTCTGACAGTAGACCTCCATCAGCTTGTTGTGCTGTGAACACATCTTTTCGTTTAATGGCACTGTAACGGAGACCAGCTTGTGAGTGTTTAACACAGGAAATCTGTGGTGGGGTTGGAGGTGCGCAGCACAGTACGAAGCCAAACATGTCAAGCAAGACATGCAGGCCTTGCTTCGCTTAGCTCCCACGCAGAAGTCACAAGCAACGTCTGCAGGGCCGGCACAGGCCTGCTGGGTGCACGTTCCCTTCAGTTTCTCCACAACCTGAGGAGAGTACTTTAGATTAGATGAAAACATCCAAGTAATGTTACATAATATCTTTTTTTTCCATTACAAGTCAGTCATTTTATTGTGAAAAACAAGCTTCATCCCCACCCCCTATTTGGGAGATTTGAACATCCATTTTTTTTGGTAGTCACAGCAAATTCAACTAATTCAAATATTATTAATGATCTAATGGTTTATTAAATGTTATGAAAGCAGAATTCAGTTTAAAACAATGACAGCAACTAACCTAATATTTAATACAATTCAGCCGTTTGAACACGAGGTGGGTGCTCCATCTAATGATCTGATTTCAAACATTTAAAAAAAATGGCAAAAAGCTGTGTTTTTGAAGCATCACCTCTGCCAGCATGTGGTTTTTCCTCAGCACAGGCCGGGACTGGAATATTTCCCTGCACTGGGGACAGCTGTACTGGTTCTTCTCATCCTGGTCCCAGCAATCTTCTATGCAGCTCCTGCAGTAGCTGTGTCCACACTGGATGGTTACAGGCTCCTTCAGCAGATCCAGACACACCGAACAACACAACTGACTCTGGTCCAGCTCCACACCGTCCTCCTGCAGCTTTGCTGCCATTTTGGATCAATTTTTCTCAAGACAGAAGCTTTTAAGTTTTGTTTTGGGTTGTTTTCCACCTGAGGATCCTCAGGTACGGCTCTCTCATCACACATATCCCCTTTTTCAGCACACCTGAATGAAATAGCTGAACTTCCTCACGTCATCCAGCTCTGCAGAAACCTGATAACGAGCCATTCATCTGGTTCAGGTGTGCTGGAGTTGCAGGAGTTTCGGGACACGGAAATTTCACATGCATGGAAGTGTTTAATTATTTTTCTTTATATAGACCTTTTTATACCTTTTCATTTTATATTTGCAATATATTCAAGCTGCTTTATGTAACTAATTTACCCAATCAGGATTCTTTTTGTATAAAATTGTTACTAAAAATCTAAGGGGCACACAGGTTTGCTATATTTGCTTTAATTTGTCCAACTGTTTTAACTTGCTTGTAGGATTTAACTAATGAGTTTCAGGTGTGTTGAGCTTTTTATGGAGGTGGATGTAAAGCATTTTATGTACACTGGGGATGGGGGGGAATCAAAAGATGATTTAAAGGGCTTTGTTTTCATTTTATATTCAACTAGACTCATGAATAGACTGTAACATTCTTACAGGCATAGTCTATCTCACCACGATTCAGTAGGTGGCGGCATACACCATTTTGTCAGGATCGTAGTCCGCCAATAATATCAAAGAAGAAGAAGAAGAAGAAGAAGAAGATTTTATTTACAGGTGTAGTCCGGTAATGCATCAGATCATGTGTTGACAACATCTAGCATGCCAAGACATGATCTGATTATGATTAGTGTTATTATAAAACAAAGTAAATCTTTACAAAAACACATTTATTCAAACATAAAGTTAAAAACTAAAACTTTAATGTGTGAAATCCAAAAAGAAAAAATCAGAAAAGTCCAAACTTGGTCATTTTATTCTCAACTACAAAATATAGTATGGTTTAAGCAGAAACTGAAGAGACTGGAAACAATTTTCTTAGTTATGTGACAATCCTGGAACATTAGACAACATAGCTACCCCATTTAGTTAATATTACATAATCTAATATTGAATCCCCCTTGAATCTATAATATATGAAAGTTAAACATTCTTAATGAAATTATATAAATCAATACATTTTTCCTTGATATTCTATATATCCATGATCCATCCATCCATCCATTATCCACCGCTTTGTCCCAAACGGGGTCGCGGGGGGGCTGGAGCCTATCCCAGCTGTCAACGGGTGAGAGGCGGGGTACACCCTGGACAGGTCACCAGTCCATCACAGGGCTAAGACACAGAGACGAACAACCATGCACACTCACACTCACACCTATGGGCAATTTAGAGTCTCCAATCAGCCACTGTGCTAACCAACTGCGCCACCATGCAGCCCTATATATCCATGATATATATATATATATATGTGTGTGATTTTCCTGCTCCTACTCATTCTCTGGTCTACCTGAGACATCCCTGAAGGAATCTAAAGTGTTATTTACTGCATCACCTAGAGTTTCTGATCTCAGTGCTGCCCTAAATCCCCTCCTCCCTCCCTCCATGCCTCCACTAAAAGCAGCTGTCAATATATCTGCCCTCTGAGCTGAATTGGTGACAATGGAGGGAAACTGTTTTGCCACGCCAAGTAAAGCTCCCAGCAATGCACCAGTTGTAGTTCCCACCAACTTGATCAGTAACTCGTTGAACACGGTGATTTTAGCTTTGTTGCTAATTGCCTCTTGTGACATAGCCCCAGCTGACTGTCTCAAATGATCTTCCTCCTTCTGTATTTCACTGCTCACGCCTTTCAGCATCTCATTGGTGTAGCATCTTTCACCATTTGCATTGTATATCTCATCAAGCGTCCTGAGAAGCTGTGCCACATGGAACTGATTGCTCCTGTGCTGGCCTGCTTCATTACCTTTCCAGTATTTATTATCGACGACATGGCATCTTCCTCCACATTTCTTTACCATGTCACTCAGCCCTTCATGTTTGCTGACAAACTCCTCAATTTTCATGTCATCTGGGAGCTGATCTCCATGAGTGAAAACAACTGCAGCAAATTTCAGAGCTTCCTCTGAGAAATACTCACATATTTTCATGACAACATCAATCTCATGCTGTGTGTATTTGTCTACTTTGAGCACAATGAGGAAAGCATGAGGTCCAGGAGCACACTCAGTGATGCACTGAACTAGCTCAGACTTAAGCGAGTCCTCTGACTTAGAAGTGTCAAAAAAACTGTGAGAGTCGATCAGAGTGATGTTTCTCCCACCGATGCATTTGGTTATAGCTTGTGAGGAAATGGTGTTGGTAACTGGAGAATGGTTTATCTTGAAAACATCCTCTCCAAAAATGGTATTAGCAAGGCTGCTTTTCCCAGTTCCAGTCTTCCCCAGTAAGAGGATCCTCCTGGAGGTAGATGCTGGAAAACAGAAAGGATAAGGGAAGTGCTTTAACCTATGATTTTTATTCAAACATAATCTTCTTTGCAATTAGTTTCAGCATTATTAAACTACACTTAAATACAAATAAACTGAGTTTAATGTGTCAGCGCTACCAATGAGCAACTTTACTGTACATTAAATTATTGGAAAAGAAAGGATGGAGGAGGACATTAAATTCTGAAATTCCAACACCAAAAATCAAGACATTTTTTAAGTTAGCCTTATATATCACTTAAAAGACATTAAAGTCTCAGCTGTAGACCAAACCTGTCCCTGCCATTTTGGATAGACAATATTTTAATAATTTGCAATAGGTAAATGTCTTTAGACAGTGATCCTGTAAAGCTGTCTTTGCAGGTTTCATTAAAAAGTCCATCAGACGTCTGCAGCTTGTCCAGAAGGCTCCTGCTCAAGTCCTTAGTAACACCAAGAAAATGGATCTTAACTCCAGTTATCAGATTTTTACCTTGGTTTCTAGTTTGCTGGAAAATTCCTGCTGTGCATTTATGAAGCACTGAATGATTTAGAAGCAAAATACATTGAGAACATTCTGGTTTTGTATGAAGCAACCAGATCTGTCAGACCCGCAGGAACAGGTTTACTTTCTGTATGAGTCAGATGGAGGCAGCGTTCAGCTTTTATGCTCCTCCAAACTCCCAGAAACCTGCAGGTCTGATTAAACTCTGTTGTTTTAAATCAAGGTTAGAAACTTTTAATTTGCAGTTTTTTTTATTATCATAACAAATTTTTTAAATTGTCATGTCTTTTATCTACTTTTTTCTTTTCATTTAATATATTTATTTTAGTTTTTATGTTTCCTGTCCCTCATTTAAATGTCTTACATGGTTTTATGTAAAGCATTTTAAATAATCTGTGCAAATAAACTTGCTTTATATGACCTACGAACATTTTCCTAGTATTTGTCTCCAATCCAGGAGGATTACAATCCAGCAATGAAACATAAAGTTTATTTCGAGACTTATAGAAAATTCAGTGAACTCAGAATATTTATCACATTTTTGTAGTAAAACATAAACTGGATCATACGAAGCCTCTCTGAACTCAGGGAGAGTAAAAGAACCCTGATTGAAATCTGTGCACCTGTATTACCAAATTGTACATACAGGTTTTTCTCCTCACTGACCCTAGGGGGCTCCATAGGATCACAAAGAAAAATCAATATTTTTTCTCTGATTATATAATGAAGACTTTATCTGTCAACCCTTCGAATAGTTTAATAGCTTAATGTCAAATCAGGAGGAACAAATATCAATAAGTGAATGGAAATTTATCTATCTGCCTGAAAAGAAGAAAAACAATCATCTTTTATGGATGGAGCAAAACTAAAAGGATGTTTGAGGATTGAACTTCTAGATGTTTATATTTACATAAATAAAAAGAAGAAAAACACTTAAAAGAAAACTTACTGTCCATTTTGACTAAATCTCAGAGGTCACTGATGGTTTGTGGCCAGCTTTTAGGGAGAACAGTCACGTCTTTGCCTTTTCTGCGAGCTTTTCCTTCAGCTCTCTTGTAACCATTTAGCTTATATCCTCAACTAGTCGGACTTGTTTCAATACAACAATAGTTTGAACATAACTTAAAATGTGTGACTCATTTGTTATGTTACCTTCAAATCTATCTTTCATTTTCTATTTTGTGTGTTTGCATGCACATTTTGTAAGTAAATAATTCAACATGAAACATGCTTAATATTAAACACTTGGAAGATATTCTATAATTAAAACATATTATAAACATGTTTTGCATTTAATGTGTGTTAAAAATGAATACTTATTTTTAAAGTTTAAGGTTTTTTTTACAGTAAACATACCATAAGGCTCTCACTATGTATCCACCAATACACATATGAATGTATTTCAGGTTTTTGTGTTTCTGAGAGCAGCTACGCCCTTTTAAAAGGTGGAGCACATATTTTCATTAAACAAAGCAAAAAGAAAAGAAGTATTTCCCTTTGTTGCTCACTCACTTACTGGAAACACTGTGCCAGTAAATATATGTGTGTGTATATATATATATATATATATATTGTTTAGTTCAATGTAATGGAGAATATATATTTCTTTAAATGAATTCTGAACAAGACTATTTATTCAAAATAAGAGTTTTTAATTTAATTGAATGGTTATCTTTGTTCAGTTTTCATTGTTGTTAATTTCAATTTATATGTTTTTTATTTTGATTTAGTTTAGTTGTGTATATATGACTTTTTTATGGTGACCTTTAACCAAGTTATTTGAGACAATAAGTAAATTACTTGACTTTATGGACTTACTTGAAGAAATAGCAATAATCCTTTTAGGAAACATTTGCAAACATTTTATTGCTCCATATTATTTACAACCAAATTAAAAATACAACCAAATATTTGAAAAACTTCACTTGTAATTCTGAAAGACAACTATTTTGGACATGATAAAACTCACAAACTAACACTCAATATCATGTGTAAAATGATCAGTACAGCCACAAAGCTGCATTCCCTGAACAGGGTCGCGGGTAGAATTATATTATATATAATAATATTCATATAATGTAGATGAGTATTCTCGTTCAGCCAATAAGCGGTAGAAAATGGATGGGTGGATGGATAATATACTACTACTACTAGGCTACTACTACTGCTAATAATAATAATAATATTAATAATATTTTCAAGAGCAATAGTGTCCTAATAACTTTTTTCCAATTATCCAAAAAAATCTATACCCTTGTTTTAATGTTTATTAACTTATGACTGTTGTCTGTAAATAATCTGCATTGTTAAGTTTTTAATCCTAAGAAAACAACACAACATTTATTATGCAGATACAATAAAGCAAAAACCAAAAAAAGTATTTTCAAACAGGTAGGAAAGTTTGAGAATTTCATTTTTCTTCTTCACTCCACTTCTTTATTCAAATAGATTAAAAGACTCAAAAGTTTTTTCAAATAAAACTTGCCATTTATTTAGGATAGCAATAGCTCCATTTTGTATTGTTTCCTCAGTTACTATAACAACCTTCTCAGTAGCAGTGGCTAACACCGCTTCACTGACCTTCTCAGTAGCAGTGGCTAACACCGCTTCACTAACCTTCTCAGTAGCAGTGGCTAACACCGCTTCACTAACCTGCTCAGTAGCAGTGGCTAACACCGCTTCACTAACCTTCTCAGTAGCAGTGGCTAACACCGCTTCACTAACCTGCTCAGT
>JBAMIG010016512.1:0-11804 GCA_037177335.1 Kiunga ballochi | reverse complement strand
ACAAAGCTTCAGACCTGCAATGCGAAGAGTATGTAAACCCTGATGGCCGCTACTTTGTACCTTTTTTTTTTTTTTTTAATGCCCTCAAGCCTTTTTCCCCATTCACATCTTTAAAGGTAGTTACATTTCCCCAGCATTGTGTAATCATTCTCACCTTGAATACTTTTGTAACATGTTGATTTTTTCTGCTTAAGTAGTACTTCTCTACACGTCTACTGCCTGGCATCAAGATGTCCATCTTCAGACCATACTCTCTGGTTTTTGCTTTGGTCCAGTACTCAGCTACTGCCTGGTACACTGTAATAGTAGCCTGGAGAGGGACACATAATGAGACGCTCAGGACCATATTTCCTGAAACAAAGCTGGATTGTGCTGTGAACCACCATGTTTGTGTTACCTGAGTTGATCCATAACCTCCATTCAACCTTTCCTGCTGGATGAGCCATTTCACAACATGTTCTGCTTCCCCAATAGCCTTTGAATAAACATGATGAGGAAGATTTACTTTTTACAGTTAGAGAATTTAAAGGTTAGCACAATAGAAGTGTGTTGAATGATCCCATTAACTGATTAATCTTCAGTTGTTGATGTTGACATATTTGGTTTACCTGTTAAATAATATTTTCTCTCTAAAATAAAGCTAATCTATCTGTAAACATGGATTATTTAATTACAACCAGCATTAATGTCAATGTGATGTATTCACCCCAGCTTTGACAAGTGCAAGAAGAGCATAAGCGGTGGCCTCCAGGGTGTAAACCTTCCCTTTTTGTACCGGCCAGTGGGATCTATCTGTGGAAGATGAATACACATTAAGAATCATATTCAAAAATCCCAGAGTATGAATAACACGAGAACAAAACTATTTGCATTCATTCTTCAGGAGAAGCTGCATTAAATTTAACACTAGCACTGAATGCACCCTCAAATCTGTTCATCACTAAGATCTTCTTAGCATGTTTTTAGTTGTGTGAGGAAAACCTGGGGCAGCAAACTTATAGAGGATCTCCTTGTTCAGCTTGTTTCCATTTGCCAGAGCATATGATGTCATCGCAACTGCATACGGGCTGTTCAGGCCAGGCAGACGCTGCTCCAGGTAATCCATTGAACGATTTATACTAATAGGCATCATCTGGACAGAAGGATAAAGGTGGACATCTTATCTGTGTGTGTGTGTGTGTGTGTGTGTGTGTGTGTGCGCGTGCTTTTTTTTATGTTAAAAACAAACAAACAAAAACAACACACACAAAACAATAAAATGATTCTGAAACTGTTGAAAGTGAGACAATTAAAAGTACTCACAATGACTGAGTCTGAACATATTTCGAATGATTCCTGCAGAGCAATCAGGCAGAAAGCGGTCATTGAAGCATCCCAGTCTATGCCGTGAACATCACCCTACACACACACACACACACACACAGAGCAAAAATGTACAGAATAAATAACTATTGCACATTTGTTCTTATTGGGACTATGCTTTGCAGTTATTAAATGTGTTTCCTCACAGTCATTTCGGTATGAATCACACGTCCTTTTTCAGTAAACCTGCCGTCAACCTGCTGTGAATTTAGAATTAGAAACGTGATGGCATCACAGATGTCTCTTTTTTGAACTGGCACCAGATTATGTGCCATAGAAAACACCTTGGCAACATAGGCAGTGAGCCTTGTAAAAGAATACAGCAAAAAACAAAAAACATTGTGTCAAAAATGTGCATTTCTAAAAATAATACCAACATTTATTTAATCACAAATCTCTCACCAAGTGCTTCCTGAATCACTAGTAGCAGCAGAAAAAGACCCATCTGTTTTTCGGTAAGCCAACTCATTTTGGTAGCCTTTAATAATGAATATAAAGACAAATCAGGAACTTTATAAACATATGTGGCTTTACATTAAATCAAACTCGCCTTTCTTGATGTGTTCATAGATGCATTTATTAAAGCCCAAAATTTTCCATTGATTCGTCTGATTCAAAAATAAAGTTGCAATGACAGGCAACGTCATGCTAATCATGTTTTCCTCTCCAGAGCCAGAGGGCTCCACGATCAGAGCATCCATAGTGTCTCCACTAATGACATATGGACCAATTTGCCCTGGAAATACAGAGAGAAAAAGATCCATTAAAAGAAACAAACTAAACTAAATATTTAAAAATAAATAAACAAATACACATATATTGTTGTATATATATATATATATATATATATATATATACAGCAAGAATAACAAAAAGTAAGTTTTTCATGAACACATCTTTTGGTCTCACCTGTTAAGGAGATAATTGTTCTTGTAGGCGTGTTTGGAGCAACATCCCTCAATGGAATTTTACTTTTAAGGGTAATTTCCTGTTTTCCATCTAAAGAAAATGACAGAAAGTCAGGGGATATAAAACACTTATAACATACTTAATGAGCTTTTCTTACTTTTGTGATTTCACATGTAAACTTACCAACACTTTGAGCCGGGTTCAACATGACACTCTGCACAGATTTGATCAGTTTACCTGGAGGCTGGAGAGATAAAACAAAACCATTTTATTCAATCGTTGGCATTGATGTGCATAGCATACATGTCACATATATGGTCTGATAAGACCATGTGAAGCTCAGCTGCGTTTAATAAAATACAAAGTGGAATTTTACATCAAAAGCTGTTTTTAAAATACACAAAGATAAGGAATCATTATGCTCTGTTTTTCTTACCGCCACCAGCAACACCTTACTGATTCCATCCGAATCATATGAGCCTCTCACACTGGCTTTAACCTCAATGTTGATCTCTCCTTCTTTCCTTGGAACGATAATAAATGGGACAGATCGTGTGGACTGGGCTCTAACTTCAACAATCTGATGATACTTTCCACGGTTGTGAGCGGCACTGCACAGCTCTTTGTTCTCTAACAGCTCCACGCGTACCTTGACGGGTCAGAAAGAAGAAGTGTGAAAAAACACTGAATATTACAGCAATGCTAAGAAGTTTGGGGGAAGGTTCGGCACACAGTGTCCCTGAATGGACCAGTAATTCTCTCACTGGGGAATGCGGAAAGAATCTTGTGTAAATTATGGAAAACATGTGAGGAATTCAGAAAAAAAAACTACAAGCCAGTGTAAGTTTTGTTTAATAAAATGTCTAAAACAAGTATATAAATTTGTTCCCAAAATAAGACTATGTTAAAATAAGTTGTTGTAATGAACTAGCATATTATTTACTTGCCTTGCTATAAAAAACCCATTACTGTTTACAACCTTAAATATTATCATCAAATGATTGTATTGAACTTTTTAGTTTATATAATTTGCACAACAAGTTGTTATTAAATCACACATCATTTCTTAATATAACACATGCTTGTTTTGCAACATGCTATGTTTCTTTTCTATGTATGTCATGTGAGAGACTTACAGTGATTGGATCAGTGCGGTAGTTGTAAAGAATTGCCTTAATTTCCAGTTGCTCTCCACGAGCAGCAGAACGTGGCAACATGAGGTCAATGAAGAAATGCTTGTGCACCTTGACCTCTAATGGGTCAGACACACAGATTCCTTATAAAAAAAAAAGCAAACATGAAGCAAACACAAAGTAAAAGTGGAAAGTACTATTTAAGTACTATTTTCTACATTTTCAATCAAGTGACAAAAAAAGAAAAGAGGAAACTGATTCTTTCATTTCCTTAGCTAACTAAGATCTTTGTAGTTGTAATAGATGTGAATGTTGTCAGTTGGACTGCTTTAATCGAAAGAATAATGTTTGAAAAGGAAAATTCTGGTAAACGAAGCTCACCGTTAGTTTTCGACAGACTGATGGCCCTGAACTGCCAGGTTGTGATTGATTCAGGCAAGGGCACATACTTTACCAAGGATGTGGATTTACTATAAAAAAAAACAAGAGTTTTTTTTTTTTTTTATAACAACAGATTTTTTTTTTTTAAAGACTTGCTTTGAATATGTTATTGTTTTATTTCTGCCCTTACCAGTGACTAAAATAGCAAGGTTCAAGCTCCACATCCATCCAAAACCAGCTTTCCCAGGAGACTCTCCTGGTAACGATTTCCACATCGTCAATATACTCATCGTCACCTGCAGATAACCCAGTTACTCTCTTTCAGTGTAAAAACCAATTGTTTTCTACATGCAGTTGTGAAGGAAATGTTGCCACACTATCATACTTTCGCTCCTCTTGTTGCGAACAGGTAAACCAGGCCCCTGTTTCCTCTGAACGCGCTGCTTTTCCATCTCCTTACAGCAAAGCATGAAGGCTTCAATGCAGGCAGGTCCATCCATTATGTACTCGCTGCGCCTCTCACAGGTGTATGAAACAGGGATATTTCTCATACCATCTAAACAGCACTCTCTTTGTCCTCTGCTTTCAAACTGATTTACTGAACAGAAAAAGAATAAGAAAATTATTATTTTTTTAAAAAATAGTCACTTTTAGTACATTTTTGTTGTTACTTCTCCTCTTAAATGTTAGCCACATAAATTGTTGTGACCCAAAACACACACAGAATGGAAGACAGAGAAATATTAAGTCAGTACTCTGTCACCTACTGTGAAACATCCTGTTTAATAAACCATATTTTACCCAGAACTATCCAGCATTTCTCTTTTGTTAACTTAAAGATGATACTGAAACTTTGAATCATTCTCCTCTACTCTGACAGCTGGTATAAATGATGACCTGTTTACAATAAAATATTACAGATGAACCTACGGAACAAATAGGCCACAGGCCTGGAAGTACTGGAACCAGCAACCCTCTTGTTGTGAGACCACAGTGCAAATGCGCCACCGTGCAGCCCTGATAGATCATTTTGTAACAGATGGTTGACCAGGATGTATCACTAATGGGTTAATGATGTACTCTTACTCAGTCTGGATCTGAAGCTCATTACACTGGTGGATCGTTTCCTCCTCATTGAGTCAGGACACCAGGCATCTAAAGCAAGAATTAAATTTTAAGCCCTCCATGAATAATGAAAAAGTTCATTTAAAGATTGTTTGACAGATGAAAACACATTTTTCTGTTGATTCGGTCATAAATTTCTCAGAAGCCAGAATGAAGAGTGTTACAGTGTTACCTGTTTTGTCAGGCGATTTAAAGTTATTACCGGTTTGAAACAACAACCCGGCATCGTAGAAAACATTCATGCTGTCTTTCCCTCCACCTGCTGTCAAGCCTGTGTCAAATTTCTTCACTGTGTTCCAAATCTGAGCAGAAAAAAAAGATTTATATAGAGAAATACAACAGCACATGTCTAAGTCAGGGTTTCTGTGTATGTTTCATATGGGAGATTATTTTTGTTTTGAATAATACCAGTAACTATATGATGTCTTGAGCTATTTAATGACTCTCTATGTTAATTTTAAACATACAAGAAGCGTATTTGGTCAACTGAGGGACCTGTTTGTATGTGTGGGCAGTTCACATGAATTTGCATCAAGGGGATTTAATATTTGGCCAACAGGAAACATGACTGCTTTGTTGCTTGTTAAGTCATATTTTCCAGTATTTATTTCTTACTTATAGTTGATTTTTTATAATGTTTTTCCATCTGTTCAGTTTTATTCCCTTTACATTGTATAAGTTAGACTTCAAAACAGCACATAACTATAAACTGAAAACAGAATGAAGAAATGACCTCTTTTTGTGTCAGAGGGAGCTTGTTGCTCAGCTCATAAACACGTTTGTCAACTGCCACCAGTCCCACTTTGGACGCTGGATCTCCTGTGATCTTCAATATGAATGGTTTTCCAGGACTATAAACTGGAACAGGTCTCTCTGGTTCCAGCCTTAACTGGAAGGAAAAAGAAGAACACGTGTGAATGCTGTGGCTTTAATGTAACATCCGGGCTCGTCTTTTTACTTTAACATTATCACACTGTTTTGTCTCTTACTAAACCCATGCAGGAGTCTTTCACATCCACCGAGATGGCGTCTGACACCACTTCATCAGAATCTATATGATAATATGCTATGAGGCGGAACGACGGGAGCATTTCGTTGGAGATGGGAAGGATCAAAGCAACCATTGCTTGACCTGTTAGGTGGTATCGCCCATATTGCACCAGCTGACCTCGGCTCAAAATCTGGGAATACAAACAGTAGCCTACTCATCCCATCTGCTATTCAAAACAACAACACACAGTGAAGCAAAATGCAAAAGAGTAAGGACAAAATAAAGTCTCACCAGGTATGTGATGTCTCTTTCCTTACTTTGCCTGCTGAGGAAAATATTGACTTTCAAATGTTCTCCCACTTTAACCTCAGGTTGATCAACAACTGCAAAAAAAAAAAAAAACAGATTATTGATGGCATCGTATGTAGAATTACTAGTATTAGAAAATCACAGAAAATCCCTTACTTAGGTGAAGGTAATTGTTGTTTCTGGATTTATATGAATGAACTAACATGGAGGCCGATGCTTGTCTTTGAGACTGAAGGAGAGGATTATCGGTCCTAGCCTAAAATAAAGACACACACAAAAATATAACATGTTACAGTTTATTTATGCTGCTAAATCAGGGGTCATCAACTCCAGTCCTCGAGGGCTACCATCCAGAAGCTTTTAGGATTTTCCTGATACAACACACCTGATTCAAATCAATGGCTCATTAACAAGCAGGTGCAGAAGATGAAAACAACTTTTTGGAGAAGATCTTCATTTGAATCAGGTTTTTTGTACCAGGAAAACACTAAAAGCTTCTGGATGGTAGCCCTCGAGGACAGGAATAAATAATTAGCTATGTCTTATTTTAATATTTCTGATAATTACTGACAAAATAAGATCTTTTCCAGGATGTTTACTTTTCAGTGATAAAAAAAGAGTTGCATTTTATCTTTTAATTTAAATGCATAGAAAATCCCACATGTAGCATAAATTCAGTCTTATTGCTCACATGAGTGGTAGTCCAGTGTTTTACCAGCATACCACCAGTCTAATTAAGTGTGTGTAGCTTTACAGTTAAGTTTGTGATGACATATTGACAAGGAGGAAAATAAAGTTTGCAATGGTGCTACCTCGACTAAGCTAACTGAGCATGTGAGTTTATTTTTCTTCATACTTTTTGCAAAAAACAAAAAAAACATTTTTTTTCTAAGAGGCTGGGTGTCGGCCTAAATTAAATTTGATTTTAATGTAGAAACAATTCAGATCACCATCTGGATCCAGGAATGTTTGGAAGGATTCCTTATCATTGAGCTATTTTCAGTAAATTTGCATATAATTTAGGCTGATCGGAGACCCTAAATTGTCCATAGGCCCTGCGATGGACTGGCGACCTGTCCAGGGTGTACCCCGCCTCTCGCCCGTTGACAGCTGGGATTGGCTCCAGCTCCCTCGCGACCCGGTTAGGGACAAAGCGGTAGATAATAGATGGATGGATGTATATAATTTTACAATAAAAGGTCAGGGTGCCTGGCCAAAAAATATGGACATTCCCAACAAGTTTTTACACATTAACAAGTTATATCTATATCCCAGCAAACTTTCTGGCTACTACAATACAGAACAGGAGAAGAAAATCCAAATATGTGTGAGAATAAGCTGCTTGGTAGAGGTTCGCACTCTTTGGGGACTGTGTGAATAAAAAAGAAAATCTCAGTTTGTTAGTTTGTTTTAAAGGAAGGAATCAAACATGTCGCATTTTTCTTTCATAAGTTTTTCCTTGGCTTCTCACAGAAGTGTGAAGCATTCACTAAAATTTAAATATAAAATATAATCTTATCATATTAGAACAGGATAAGTTTTATTAATAGGACATTAATTCAAAGTACTGTATGCAGACGTTGTTACCTGTGAAGTGTGTGTTGCTTTTGGTTAAAATCTACCAGCGGTTACTCCTATGATCTTGTTGTGTTCTGAATTATAATACTTAAAGAAAAAAAACTGCATGCACCTCTAGCTGACACCTCAATGTTCAGCTTCTTACCTGGATCATCCTGCCTTTTTATAATTTATAATTTACTTTCTTCCTCAAACTCTTAATTATTGACTTTTATTTTTAACTGACCGGTTTGGGTTGTTGCTGTTGCGTCAGCATGTGAACATAGTAAGGACTGGGATAAAATCCTATATAACTTTAAATACGTACTGTTAACGTCATGGTTTCAGCCGTCTCAGGTGTATTAATGGGAACCTTTGCAATGCCATTGGCTGAGGTAAGGCCATGGAAATTACCAGGTATAACCACTATAGGAACATGTTGTGCTGGGCTGCTGTCAGGATTCACAACTTCAACCTGTCATAGAGGAAATAAAACAAAATCAGTGAACTCACATATAATTTTTAAAGCATAACTGCTGAAACAGTCTATGCAAACATCACAATAATTTCAGCATCTAGCAACACGCTGTGCGTGAGTAAAAACTAATCCAGAAAAATTAGGATTGTCCCTGCAGGGTTTTTCTGTTCCCCTCCAATACAACCGATTTAAATCAAATGGATCCAACAGCCTTTTGTGAACATTTTCACAGTAATTTATTATAATTATTTATTTATTTTTTTGCTTTTAAAATGAGCCAAGTCTGAAGTCTAATCTTACTCAAATATAATGCAAGTCTTTACCGTGACATCATAGGATATTCCTGGTTTAAAATATGTAGGACTTTTGTTTAGATGGATGGTGTAGGGTGATGTGATGATCTTGATTGTTGTCATTTCTTCTGTTACTATTTCTCCTCCTGTTTGTGAAACATGAACATCACATCCAAGCAAATATTGAAACAAATGACGTTTTCCGTCACAAAATTTATTCTACAAAAGATCACATTTTAAAATCACAGTTAATTTTTCTTTATTCCAGAAGTATTCAAGTTTGGGTTAATTAAAAATATTTTTAATGAACTTTTGGCAGATTTTCATGCACCTGCACCTTCTAACACTGAGCTTAATTTCATATCTGTCTTGCATCCTGCCTCTTCTTTGAGCGTTCTCCTGCTAGTAAAAGTAGGTCCAGTTTTAAATCCTCTTATTTCTTGTTTGTGCTACTTTCTCTAGCTTTTTCCTCTCTTCATTGTGTAATACTTTCTTGTATTACTTCAGACCTAACCAGCCATGCTGCACATAACTAATGCAAAGGATAGGCTACACCAGAAAAGTTTTGCTGTACTGGGTCGCTGATTCAGTGATAATAAAGCTTCTTCTAATCCTGATGTTGCACCTTTACATTAGAATAGTATGAGAGTTTATTTGCAGTAAATTCATTCAGAAGATGGCACATGGATTTGGAGATGTGCATGTGTCGTACCGTTGTCTGTTAGCACACCCACATCTACATACATGGAGCTCCCAATTAGGTCATTGATGTTGGGAATGGTCTGTGTAATGTGATCCCTCATCAATTTTACTAATCCAGCACCCCTCTGTACCTAATAGGACATAATACAAAAACAGATTAATTAATATATGAATTTTTGCACTTAAACATGACTTGAATTGCAGAATATCACAGTGAAGATGAAGTGATGGGACGTGTGAGAAAAAACAAAACAAAAAAAAACATACACTAAAAGAGGGTGAACCGAGTCAGTCTATGGCTGGTTTGTGTTGGCCTTGCAGAAAGTCTTTGTAAAATAAAAGACACATATACTCACTGGGACTCTTTGGAGAGAGCTTGGAAAACTCTTCTTGTTACCATCATTCATCACTCCAAATACTGCATAGGCTGTTCCTTCCACTTCATCACCAGAAATATACCTAAAACCCCACATACACGATCGGCTTCTATGAAAAACCTTTAAAAACCATAAACAGCATCATCTCTTTATCTACAAAATAAAATGTTTTCCTTACATAGCTCTGATGTTGACGGTCAAAGATTCATCGTCCACATAGAAGAAGGTGGTTGAAGGTATCAGTTTAACTTCAAAACTGGGAAGCACTGTAAAATAAGTTATTTTCCCTTTGTTGGTCGGCCCAGTCAGATGAAAAAAGAGCTTTTAATAGATTTTAGATGTTATCGAGACTTACCATATTTTTTTACCTCAAACTCAGCTGTAAAAATTTGTTGTGGGTTATTGTTGAACTTTGCCACCAGTTTCCACACTCCATAGCTGTACGGCAAAACAGAAGGAACAATTATTCAGCAATGGCTGATCTGTTGGATATGAAACATAATTATATGGCTCTAAGCACTCAAGATGTGTGGAAAATGAAAAATAACCAGATTAATTATTATGACATATGGTGGAGTGAACATGGAAGTGGGTCATAGTCTGATCTCATTGATGATGCAATGAGCTGGTTTCAGAACATCAATTGTCGCCATGTACCATCATATACCATCTTTTTTATGTAATCAAATACTCACAAAGTATTTTAAAAGAAAGCATGAGGGGACAAATAATTATTTTTCAGTTTACAGTCATTACAGAGTGTAATCTGTTAGACTAGACTGCTGGTGGAAGTTATTTAGTTGTTACTTTAAAAACAAAAATATATTAGAGTTATTTACCTCTATAGTTTTTATTGAGTTTGACTTAATTTAGGACTTCATTGTTTTTTTCTTTGTTTTGTGTTTTCATAAAGGAACCTAATGCAGAAATGCTGACTTTTATTTTAAAATAAGACATTAGTTCTGTTTAATGATATTAACTGCAGAGCTTAAAACAACTTTTGTCCTGATTGGGACTCTTTGTGTTGTGTCCTGATCTTTTTAACTGTATTTTCTGTTCATTAGTTTCACCGTTATTGATTTAGACAAACCCGTTCATCCCTTTCTTTTTTACTTCTGTCTGTATAGAAGTGCTTTGGTTTTTCAGTTACTATTGCTTTTCATTAGTTGTGTTAGATTGTGTTCCTATCAGTCATTGTATTTCTCTCTTCTTAGTTGTTGTTTCCTAGCTACCTAATCAGAGTTCTTGTTTTCATCTGAATAAATATTTATTTTCTTCACTATGCCTGCCTCCTCTTCCTCTTCAGTCTGCATTTGGGTCCACAACATTTTCCGGTCCTGACAATTTAAAGTTATCACTCATCAAAATATGACGGTTTATTGGTTTTGTAAACGTGAAGACATTTTCTACAATTTGAGGAAAAATAAAAACAAACAAAACAACTGAATAATAAAAAAGACAGCAAATGTAAAATTCTAAACATAAATGTCTGGTAAAAAAAAAAAAGGAAATATGTCCATTAACTTACCAAACAACATTATCAAGAGAATATTTTCCATGTTGAATTCCAGATCTCAATAGTAGTGTTTTAGACTCTACAGTGATGCCCTCAGAAGTCTAAAAATAAGACATTCAACATGTATTTGCCATTTGCTGAGGTGTGTGGATTTTGACACAAAGGTTACGTGAGATTTTGCAGTTTAGTTACACTTTGCTTCCCCAACAGCAGAGTCACTAAATTACAATTTGTGGAAACATGCATTTCCTGGCTTGCATTTATAAATGATACAGTAGGGTACATTACCACAATCTCAATGGTCACTGTACTGTCCTCCATCGGTTTCATGTCAGATCTTAGTCCAAAGACTCTGTAGGAGACTGTTAGAGAGATAGAAAAAGGCAGACATGTCTTCTTTTTAGTCACCTAAAGTTTAGCTGCTGAAGCAACATGTAACAAAAGATTTTTTTTTTTTACCCTGCAAAATTTCCTTTTTTGTGTTTTTACACTGAAATTGTTGTTTTGTCCTCCCTCCTTCAACTCTGTCCTGACACTTGAATTTTCCACCTTGCATGTAAATCTGTGGGCCTCCCTGTGAAGCGCTCTCTGGCCGTTTCTCAATTCAGAGACTGCACACTGCGAAGTGTGGATTTGCAGACCGCATACGTCATACTGGCGCGCCAAGTGCT
>JBAMIG010016510.1:0-11822 GCA_037177335.1 Kiunga ballochi | reverse complement strand
AAATGGATTGATGGATGGATGGATGGCAGCATATGAGTATTCACAGTAGCATGCAACATTATCACTTAGCATGGTTTTTATTGTTACTTACATGGGAGTCTTCAGGCTGTCTCCAGTATCAAATTAGGGCCCTGATCAGAATTTTTTTCAATCACTTCCATTAACATCCATTCAATACACATCAGCTCAATAAGACTTTCCAACAAAGCTGTGGCAGGACTTTGTCAGCATGACACAAAGCCTTGTTTCCTGTCTGCATGGCAGCTCTACAGAGATGTCAGACATACCTGCATGGGTTTTCATTATTTTTTGCAACCATTTTGAAGGAAAGTGCTATTATATAAAATTCAATGTCCAAAGAAAAGCATTCTTTATTGACTGGAATCATATCAGGAACAATGATTCTTTATCAGGACTTCTCCAAATATTTAGCTAGTGTTTTTTGTGCCTAAACCAGGGATGGGCATCTCAGAGGGCCATGGTTCTGCAAGTGTTAGGATTTTCCCTGCTCAAACACACATTACTCTAATCAGTGGGTAATTAGCAAACTTGAGTTTGATGTTAAGCTCTGCACAAATCTAATTAAATCCGGTGTAGATCAGGTGTGTTGCAGCAGGGAAGGTCATAACACTTGCAGGAATGCCGCCCTTGAGGACTGAAGTTGCCATCCCTGCCTAAATGCATCAGGAAACTGTGCACAACTGTAATAAGCTGTGTGTCATCAAAAAGAAGAGAAAGGAGGGAATAAAGCCTAATTATCTATGTAGAAAGAGTTTAAAACTTGTCATCTGTGCATACTCTCTTTTCTTTCTCTATCCTTTATAAAGATTTTGTGGTATGGGTCACATTTTTTATTTTAAATACCCCATGTGTTCATGGAGTCTGGGAGACTTACTAAGTTTATCTTTACCCCTGACAGATATTTCTATGCTCCATATGTCTTCATACTGCTGCAAAACATCCATGTGAAAATGGTTCAGTAGGCCCATGGGCTTTGGTAAATTCATTTATAAAAGAAAAAAGTTGTGCTAAAATAATATATTTTAGTAAAATCCCAAAATCTCAGCAGAGTACAAAGAGGACATGTTATACAAACTAACATGTTTTCTTTCTGGATGTTGTGCCAATAACACTTCTGCCCTTTTCTGCCTTCATCTTATTTAATTCACCCAAATGGTTCAGCAGTTATTCCCCATTTGTACTTCTGCAATGCCTCTGTTTCTCTATAGTTATTATGATTCAGTGAATTAGATGAGATACAAATGAGATAAATGCTGGTCACAGCTGGCATACCTGCAGGCAGTGTCTAAATAAGTGTGTGTCTGTGAGAATGAGTGATGAGTGAGTCTGTGCTATGTATGCATCAGAAACCAGTGGGGAAGCAGTGAAGTGAAATATCCTGCTGTCTGCTTATATATGTGCTGCATGAAAGAATATCAGTGTGAAAACAATCCCGTTCTGGAGAGTTTGCTTGACTGCAGAAGTACACAATGAAGGAAAATTCAATAACAACCAAAAAATGTACCACACAAATATAGTTTCTAGTTTACTGAGCACAATGTAAAATGTGAGGAAATAAAGAAGCCTGAGGTTCCTGGTTATTTGAAGGTCCTGCAATATGCCAACATCCAGTTGATGACAATGCTAATCCATATTTTGCATGTAATAACACATTAATTAGGCCCGTTGGTGTTGGCCTTCTTGTATGTCAGACCTGTTGCCCACTGAATACCTTTGGTAAACATACAGTTACTACATCTATTGCAGATAGTTCTACACTGTGGAGCAGTAAAAATCAATAATACAGCAAACAAGATGGAAACATTTACCAAAACAATAGCTGCTGGTCTCCTCAGTACCCAAAAGGCCAACAGAATCAAGTTCAAATGAAAGATGATGCAACACAGTGGTACCCATGTCCTTAATATTTAACATCCCAACATATTCACAGAGCATGAACTTTTTAAAAACAATTTTGTTATTTTAAGAAAAACATCTTCAACTTTATACAGACATGTATACCATTGAGGAAAGTTTTAAGGCTTGTTGTCAATGTCGTTGCATGGGGCTGCAGTTTGTTACTTGACTTTACTGTTCTGGATATATACTAGTACAACAACCTCTTCCTCTCTCTGATCACAGAAGCTGATTTCCAGAGGAAATGGGAAAACTCAAATCATGGAGCAGATTAGTTTTCAGCTGCTCTGCCTTCTATAGATAGTTGTAGTTCTAACAAACCTTCATATTTCACAGCACCCCCAGTTGGTGGCTAGAACAGGAGGTAATTAAAAACAGTACAGGTCTCATGTCATTGGCTGTGTCTCAACATGCACACTAACACTACTTCAAAAACAATATTTAAGTGTGTAGTGCATTTACATTTAAGCACTGAAAGAATCGTGATGCAGCCCTAAAATTTGTCAAATTTCTAGTGTGAAATGATGGACACTTTGTGCACTGAACCGACACCATCATGTTGTCACCACGGAAGAGGAAGTGCCTGACTTTCCAAATAATGGCAGGAAACAATACTGTGGTGGGAGGTTATTTGTATAAATGCCAGTATGAAGTTATTTAATCAAAATTCTAATGTGTACCTCACCACTAATGGCATGTCTGCTGGTGTGTCATCTGTTGTTGACTTGGCTGTGTCAGATCATTTCTGTTTCTTTTGATATTACTGGTTTTATTAGGCGGGAGACCTCTGGACAAACCATGAGAAGGTGTCATCTTACTACTAAAGACTCAGCAAACTCTACTCAGGTTTTAGAATTCCTTGAACTATTTACCTCATTTAAGCATTTAAGCAAAAAAGTCAGTGCACTGAAAGTACTGCTGAGGATATGAGGTCTGATGTTGAACATGGTGTTGATGTTTTGAAAATGCTGCTGATCAGGAGTTTGGGTCACCTATAACAGCAGCTGTCCCATATAAATGAGCCAACATCCACTAAAACTGACCATTAAATCATGTGAAAACTTAAAAATCTGGAGCCTGATTAATGCAGCACCCTTGCTGGTTGTTCAGCCTCTTTCTTCCATCATTATTACGTTCACTTAAATGAAACAAACTCAGAGTCAGATGGTTTAATGCAAAATAATCTCATAAAAACAGTCACAGCAAGACACAATCATGATATTATTAGAAAAAAGAACTTTCATAATATAGTTACTAGTTAAATTAGTAAATAACTATATAAAAAAAGTTTTATTCTCCATTTTCATTTCACTATCAGTAGCTCCATTATTCTGAGATTGTTAAGCAAAAATAAACCTCAAAACCACAAACCCATTGGAACATCATTCACCATAAGAACACCAGGCAATTTAAGTTATACTGATGAATATTGACGGCATTTAAGCAACCCCACCTTAATAACAAAATGATCAATAACAACGACAACTCAGTGCTGTTTACCCTGTAAACTATGGACAGTAAACATATTGGAAAGAAATTTCATTAAGACAGCAATGGCTTATAGATTTGAGTGCAGTTCTCATTACATTTGACATTTCTGGGTTCTCGCTAAATTAAATTATTCATTTGTAAAAACAAGGTCACTTCATCAATTTTTCTTTTTGAAAATCAAAATCCAAAGACAACTGGAACACATGCAAACCGCCATGTTCATCATCGGCTAAAATCAAACTATGATCTGAACAATTTAGGCAAACATTCAATTGAGCTGCTTAACTTTTCACAACCGTGCTTTGGTTGGCTGAAGTCACAGTAAAAATGCAAATTGTGTTTCTAGAGGTAGGTTTTGAAGCTACACTGGTCCCATGACTGATTAAATAATTACTTTACAGCTTTTGTAGCAGCACTTCTGTCTGCAGCCAAAAAATGGTAAATGTAGCCCCTTTATCACTTATCAACGTATTGAATGACTTTATCATTTATATTGATTAATATTGTATTTTAAATGCTGCTTTTACATTTCAGTATAAAATGTGTAGACAAACTTCTCTTTCAAGAATGAGGAGTCTGGTTGTAAAATTGAAAATTATTACAGGTTTATTGAGACGAAGAGTAAAGAAATTGCAATTCCTGAGAGTCTGGTCAGAGGTCCGTCGGGTAGAGCTCTGGAGAGAGTCTGCCCATCAGTAGGCAAACGGAAACTTGTGAAGCCTCATTCACACATCATTGCAGAAACATATATCTTGTCAGGATGAAACAAAGAGATTACTCTGGAGTCTAGTGGAGTCTAGCGCCAGATTCATGGTGTAAAACAGTACTGGTGGGGATGACCCATCCAGGTCATCCGGGTGAATATCTGGTGGATATCAGCCCAAAGTGTGGACAAGCTCTCACATTAGAAATCACAGATTTACCATCAGTTGTTTAGGAAAAGCGCTAGCAGAAGAATGTGCAGCTCTATCGTGGTATTAACGCAGAGTTGCTCATTCGAATAATAATCTCAATGACATGAGCATGTCAAAGGATGACACTCATATGAAATAATGTAATATAAGAAGCGCCCAGATGAAATTCCCACTTTTTTCACAAACTGTCCGAAGACCTACTAATTCTCAGCATCATACTTTTAATCTTGTTGTGTTCTTTGGCATTGATAGTGAAGAACAGAACTGGTTCTGTCTGTATATATTATATAAGAAATGAGGCTAGAACAGATTACCATTCATTACTGATAGAGAAGAACCAGAACAAGTTAAGGTTTCTCTTCAGCATGTGGCCAGGATGACTATCTATTTGAGCCATGTATTCCTTTAACTCTGAGCTGTGATGACATCATGAACTTCCTCTTAAACAATATAATCTCTAAGATATCTTTCTCACTTTCGATGCTGTATCATCGGCAGCAGCTTTAGAGATGTTGATAGAAACGTATCTTTGTCTGGACTGTTTCTGTTCGGTACAACTCTCTGAGTTACCAAATAAAAGTTTCATATTAACCTTCTTAGTTATTATATCAGTACTGGATATGACCAACATATCTCTATTACAGGATACGGACCTCAATCTTTAAAGACAGTTGTAAGACTAATGATCTTCTCATGGGCTCAGATAATGGACTCCTCTCTGTTCTTATCTTGTTAGATCTCAGTGCTTCATTCATTGCTATTGATCACAACATTCTTCCACAGAGACTGAAACGTGTCATTTGTTTTAAAGGCACCAAATTGGGAATGTTACGTCATGTTTATCTGATAGATTTTAGTTTGTCAATGTAAAAAAGTCTTCTTTACACAACAGAGTGAGTCATGGAGTTAATCAGGGTTCTGTACTTGGATCCATTCTTTTCAAGTTATACATGCTTCCCTTAGGCAATACCATCAGACAACGCTATGTAATGTGAATGGCATTAATTTGGTTTTGGGCACTAAAGTGAGAGCCTTTGAAGTTATTCTTGAACAGGATTGGTCCTTTGGCTTGCATTTAAAACAAGTTTCCAGAACCGCTTTCCTCCTCCAATGTAACAATGCAAAAATGATGGACATCCTGTCTTAGAGTGATGCAAAAATGTTAGGTCCTTTGTTACTTCAAGATTGGACTATTGCAATTCCTTATTAATTTGCTGCCCCATATATGCCCTGAATAGTTCCCTGCTGATCCAAAAAGCTGCAGCGAGGGTTCTGATGAGAACTTGTAGGAGAGATCATATTTCTTCAGTTTCAGCCCCTTATATTGGCTTCCTATTACATTTAGAATAGAGTTTAAAATTGCTCTTCTCATGTAAAAAGCTCTCCATGACCAAGCTTCAGTGTATATAGAAGATTTCATATTCCCATATTGTAGCAGATTTGATCTGTTCTTTAAATAAAAAGGCAAATATTTCTTAGTTTAGAAACTGAACTTTATTTAGCATTACAATCTCCACCAAGGGGAGGAATAGTACAGTGTCATAAACTGCTGGAGCATCAGTTTATGTTATTTATGTTCTTCCCTAAATCAGGGAATCAGCAGACATGCTGGGAAAACTCCACCCACAAATGCCCAACATGCTACAATATGTTTCAAATCGTGCTATTGGCTCTCAGACTGCAAGTTTAGGCTAATTGTGGTTCCCAGAGTATCTAGTATAATGGCACACCTTCTCCTTTTAGGTTGAAGCTTAGGACCTTCCTTTTGGATAAATCATATAGCGAGGCTATGTCTAGCCACCCATTAGTTATGCAGCTATAGGGATGTCCAATGCTGAACACATTTTTTTTCTCTCTCTCTTCACTTTTTACACCATTTTGAAATGACAGTATTGTGAATATATTTATTTTGTTATGCAGGTATTTCTGAATACAAGTTGCAGTGCATGTTGATCTGTCTTTTCTCTCCTCTCCACCCCAGCTAGTCCAGGTATGTCGCTGTCTTCTGAGCTGGGTTCTGCTGGAGATTTTTCCTTCCTGTTAAAAAGGAGTTTTTCTTCCCTCTGTCGCCTCATGCATGCTCAGGATGGAAGTTTGGATCAAAGTCAAGATGGAACGTATCTGTTGCTTTTACTTAATTAGCCTTTTTATTGTGAATTGACTGAAAATGATGTGTTCGTAAAGTGCCCTGAGATGACATTGCTGTGACTAAATTGAAAGTAAGTAAAGAAGCAGAACACTCACATTCCTGGCTTATGAGATACCAGTTTGGCTTAAGTCTAGATAGAAAACTATTTTAGTCTAAGGCGTAGTGTTCCTTTTTTTTTTCTTTTTTACTTTCTCTTTTGTACCTAATGTAAAATGATGCTGTTCTGCAAAGCACTTTGAGTGTTAGATAATGCTATACAAAGCAACGTTCCTTGTCTACAAGTATGACGTTACCCAATATGGCAATAACTAAATTTAGTTATTTTAATTTCTGTATTACTTAAAGAGATAGAAATAAAGATTTTCACAAACAAATGCAAGAAACAATATAGGAAAATATAGAATGCAATTACAAAACTAAACAAAAGCAAGTTTAAAACATTTTTGAAAGATATAATGCATATAAATAGCAGGTTGCTTTTTATTATGGGTGAGACCAAGGAATTTCTAACAATTAACTAATTCTAAAAAATTATGCATTAAAAATTAATACATTTCATCAGGTTTAATCTAAACAATGCAGAATGTTTCACTGTGCAGGACTTCATACACTAATTACATTGATGCACAGCTAAATTAGTGACTTAAGCAAGTTTTCAGATTAATCTTGCATCTCCCTTACTAACCATCAACAACCTTATCTCTTGTTATGTTAGATTGCTTGAGACTGATTTTAATCATCTTTATAAACATGTCCGATCAGTTAAGACCACCAATTTATTTTTTATTGTTTTGAATTTAAATCCATTGCAATGCACTTTTCAGATATTAATACAGCTTGAGTTTACATTCTTATTGTCTGTAACTACCATATGATACGATCTACAATTAATTTGTGTAAAAAAGTGGCTTATGAAGCAACTATTGTCACACAATTAAAATGTGATTAATTAAGATTAATTAAAGTCTCTAATTAGATTTTTTTAAAACAAATCTGACTCCTAATTCCTCCTAATATTCCTCCTAATACATGAATTATATTCATTTATCTGCCTTTAATGCGTTACTTTAACAAGGTAAAATAACAATCCAAATGTTACAGTAAGGATCAAATCCCATAGCTGGATATCCTCTTGATGTACAAAACAAAATGCTATTATAAAAGTAACACCCATATTATGTATAATTATTCAGCCTATGTATGAGAACCTGTGTAACCTTACTGATATGACACCTTTCATTCCAACCAAAATGAAAATGGCATATTTGCAAAGCTATATAACAATAGTCCCATCACTCAAATTAAGCTTTGAATAGATGTTGACACATAGGCTGCAGCAGATGACTGAAGATCTTTAATAGACACTGACTGACAGCACTTGGCTGCTGCCACTCAACGAGATGTATGATGTTCTGTGGGTTAAAACACAACTCTTATTTCTTTCCTCTTCTTTCAGAGGGGGAGGAGTGCTTTTGTTGACAGACTAAAGGATTTGAGGTAAACTGGAGGAGAAAGGCTACATCAGGTTAGCCTTTGTTAATAAAAGCCAGACAGAGGAAAAAAGCAAAACAAGCAGAAGCAACCTTCCTTTATCACAACCACTTCCTGCTGAGACACAAACACAACAGGTCTGCATTAGGGTGGGCACATAAATTGTATTGTACGCTTCTGTTACAGTGGCTCGGATAAGTTCCAGTGAAATTTCATCTTAGAGACACACTGGTGTTGCAAAAACCTCTGGCTAAATATTTGTATTTCCTTTCTTAAAGGAATGCCAGAAATACCTGATGAGATTTTTCTCTTTTTATCCTGTCCTCTCATGTCAAGTCCAGCAAAACAAATCCCTGTAGCATAATTGTTTTTCTTCCAAAATAACAAACAAACAAAAAAAGAAAAATTACCAAGGGAGATCTTCATTATGTTCCTTTTATAGAGCAAAATTGCCCGGCACAACATAGCACTCAGGCTGTTATTCTGCTTCCTTTAGTGCTGGACAAGACAAAAAAGGAAAAGAAAAAGAAATACTTTATGAGAATAGGGTTATGCATTAAAGAATGTAAGTTTGTAAAAGTTATTGGTATGTTGTATTTGTGCCTGTATAGAATTTAGAAAGACAATGAGATTGTGAGGTTTTCTATTAAACCACAATCCACAATAGATTAGTTTTCTTTCTATTCTTGAGTGGCTTATTAACTAAAAATATGTTATCCCAGACAAGGTGTAGAAAAGGTTGAGAAGGTCTTCAACTGGAAAAGCTAACCTTGGTTTAAAAATGGCCTTTTGAAAACAGAGGCTAATTAGAGCAGAGATCTCCGTTTGAACCACAATCCAGCAGATTTTCAATCATTTCCTACTCCAGCACACCAGACTCAAACCAAGGATTTATCGTGCAGAACTTCATAGGCTTCAATAAACACATGAAATTTGATCCAGTTGTGTTGGAAGAATTTCAAACAGGCTGTCTTTGCTGACTTTGACACCTTGAACACCTGAATTACAGGGTAAAAACTCATGTAAAAACACCCCTGAGAATCTAAATGAGCTTCACGGAGTTTGTCTTTGAAACGTGGAATTGACACAGAAAAATCTTAAACAATATGGAAAAGGAACAGCAAACCAAAGGAATCTAATGCAGTAGGAATTAGAAAAACCCACTAAAGTTTGCTCAATAAACTTTACAGAGCAGGACAGAAAAACTCTCCTAAAAAGTCTGATTGAGAATACAATATCACCCATCCATTGTGAAATCCAGGAACAAGCATAACAATAAATTCATAGAAAGCAAATTAAAGAAAACAATATTGACTAAAAATATCAGCTTTATTGAGTTTCATTCTACATTACCATTAAGTACATTTATTTATGTATTTTTAGGAGGGAATTTAATGTCTAAACATATCAGTGCTCTTTTACATCAAGATTTTCTGAATGAAGATGAAAATAAACTTCAAAATGTTGCCAAAGAAGCAAAAAGAAAGTGGTAAAAGAGCAGCACATAGTGACCAGTTAGATTATTTATTGATTAGAGAACAGCAAATCCAGAAACCTTCCAGAACATAGTGGATCGGGTATTCAGGCTATTAAATGCTCAAGAGCTGCTGTGCTGCAGATTTTAGATGTTCACCTACGTCAACACACCTGATTCGAATTAGTTGGATCAAGCATTGTATGATCAGCAAAGGTGTTGAAGCATGGAAAATCTGTTAGAGGACAGCGCCGCTCAAGGATTGTGGTTCCCCACCCATGTGTTAGATCATAACCAGCAACAAAGATCATCTGAGGAATCACACATCATATTTATGCATTTTATTCCATTCAGCCTGTTCTTTCTGTTTGATCCCATGTAAAATTATCATTTATTGAGTCTATCAGATCATATGAAATGTCCTTTTAAAGACAAGCTACATACAGCAACAAGCTCAGTTTAGTATAAAAAATTTCTTTTTTTATACAAAAGTTGACATTTTTAAAACAATGTTTTTTATCAATCACTTTTTAAAGATGGTGCGCTCGGTTTGTTTTTGAACAGAACAGACTTATCAACGTATTGAAACCAGAAAAACAGCTAAAGAAACAAAGAGAAAGACCAGAATTAAAATGACAGAAACATGGAAAATGTTTTTCTGCTGCAGCATCACTGTCTTTATAGTACTTGAGACTTTTCTCTCATGAGGTTAGACCTCCCCCTTTCACTCATTGTGCCAATAATTTTGTGTTATTACTTAACCTGGAAATAACATAATAATCCATCTTTCCCAGGCTCTTTCTTTTGTGTAGAAAATAAACTCAGCAGCGCCTGAAAGTGAAAGTGAACAAAAGAAGCATAAGGGGAGGATGAGACATATGCTTAGATTACTGTGTGACTGTACTCTGTTCTCTTCCAACATTTAATTTACATCCCTGATAAGTGTCAAAGTGTGAAAAGGGAAAATAATACAAGCTTTAAAAATTATAAGGTTTTTTTCCAAATATATTTTTTCATGCCATTGCTAACCTTTTGCTTAGTGGAATCATGAGATTAATTAGAGTTACCCAAGAAACTGTTTAGTTTTACCAGAAAATATATAACATAGATTTGTCTACTTGTCCTGTGCATGTTAATTTCATCATCCATCCATCCATTTTCCACCACTTATCTGAGGTCTGGGTCGCGGGGGCAGCAGCCTATGGAGTTTCATGATCCATTCTTATAAATTACAAGATGACAATAAGTTGCTTTATTTATTTTATTAGGACAGCTGTCACAGCAGGAATCATACTGCATAAATATCAAAGTGTGTGACATTTATGCAGTTTCTGTGACGGCCTCAGCATCCATAATGACATACAAGTGTCATTAAAACTGTTTTATATTGTGGGAACAGAGTGGGGAAATTTTTTGATCTTTTGCTGTCACACAGCAACATTATGAGCTGCGGGACAATGTAACCATTTCACAATCCTTCATTGGATCAGGTTTAAATTACACTGTCAACTTTAAAGTCATCTTGATGAATGGCTCTCATGTTTTTGCTAAAAGCAATTTCTGTTACATGTATTTCCACTAGGTTGACTTCTAGATCAGAGGCTTAGACATACACACAGAAATAAACAGTCTGGCTGAGATAAATACAAACATGTATGCTAGTGCCATGTGGCCGTATTAGAATAATTTCTTAACATGATTCTAAGATGTCAACTTTTAAGTCAAATGATAGTAAAACAGGATCATATGTAGAACAGAGGTTTTCACAGAAAGGCTTAAACCAGGATCCTTTTTCAAATAAAATGTTATTTATAAAGCTATTTATATACCAAAATTTCCCAAAGTGTTTTATATAAAAGCAGTTGTGGCAAATAAAAAAAAATCTTGATAGATCAAAGTATAAAATCTAACAATTTGTAAAATTGTAGCTGTCTCTAAAGCACACATGCCCCCACACACAAACAGCAGCACACAACATCTCTTGACCAAACCCACACTGCCATCCAAATCACAAACACCCCACAAAGGGTAATAACAAACCAAACATCATGCTAAACATGACTTACATCTGACTTGACATTGTTGTGAGGAAGCTATTTCATTGGGGATCTGTTTAACCAATAATTTCATGCAAAATTTTATGTACTTTATATATAAATCCATCCATCTTACCATTATCTACCGCTTTGTCCCTAACCGGGTCGCGGGGGGGGCTGGAGCCTATCCCAGCAGCCAACGGGCGAGAGGTGGGGTACACCATGGACGGGACGCCAATCCATCACAGGGCTAACACACAGAGACGAACAACTATGCACACTCACACTCACTCCTATGGGCAATTTAGAATCACCAATCAGCCTATCCCCAAGGTGCATGTCTTTGGACT
>JBAMIG010016507.1:0-11852 GCA_037177335.1 Kiunga ballochi | reverse complement strand
TCGGCTCAGCTCCTTCTTCACCACGACAGATCGGTGCAGCGTCCGCATTACTGCAGAAGCCGCACCGATCCGCCTGTTGATCTCACGCTCAAACCCCCCCTTCCCTGAACAAGATCCCGAGATACTTAAACTGTGTTATGCATGTTTTGTAAAAGTTTCAGCCCTGTATGATAAAATCTCTATGACAAATTCAGTCAAACAAAATAGGGGAAAACAGGGTGAAATCATATAAATGATTACACTTCAAATCAAAATGGCCACTCTTCTGTTTGACTCTTCCAAATAGTCCAGAAAGCTTTTTTTTGGAGGTCTTGTCATGTTGCACGTGCGTGCTGAATATCAGTTGAGTTGAGTTGGCAGGGCTAATTGTTTGAAATTTTGTAGGGGATGCTGTCCTTCCATATTTGGATTAATCCAACATGTTTCTATGTGACTCAGTTCATA
The DNA here is from genome assembly GCA_037177335.1 of Kiunga ballochi. Classification (NCBI taxonomy): domain Eukaryota; kingdom Metazoa; phylum Chordata; class Actinopteri; order Atheriniformes; family Pseudomugilidae; genus Kiunga; species Kiunga ballochi. Next base: position 11,408 of record JBAMIG010016507.1, on the reverse strand, counting down.
TCATGACAGTTATCATCCATAACAATTTTTGTTAAGCTCAGCTTTTAATTCCTGTTTCATGGCGTCAGACCATCATTCACAATGTTAGGTGTAGGAAATTACGTTTTTTGCTGCCATATCATAAAAGGGTTTGGTATGTTTTAAAACAGTTTAAAGTGTTTTAAATCCTAAGGAGAACAATCCTCTTGTAAGGAACAAAACACATTTGTCTGGAAGAGGGTGGGACTTGGAGCTAAATCAGAAAGGGTATGTCTGTTCGGGATGTCACCCCCATTATTCCCTGTAAGATACAGGTTAATCCAATCAAGATTTAGAGATCTATAGTGATTTGTGATGTCACAGCATCTAATCAAAGTACGGCATGCCACCACGATCTTGACCTGTGGCGTAGAGCAATGGTTTTTACTGGACATGTTCACCAAGGGGATTTCTGCTGTCTGAGTAAATTTGGAACTTATCATGTCAACAAAGCCTCAGACTAAAAAGCAACACTTGTGGTCACGTGGGATTTATACATAATCCAAATATTGTCATGTAGAGCTGTTCAAGGTGGGACTGTCATCATACCTGCGCATTTTGGTGCTAATATCTTTTTTTTAATGTGGAAGATATATCAATTTTGTTCTTCATGGCAATAAGTCAAACTTTGAGGCCCTGCCCCTCGTACATGCTTTTATAATTTTTAAGGCCCACCTCATAAGGCCCACCGAGCCTTTTCAGTACAGTTGTGAAACAGCCTGTCTCTCTGTGAGATCCTCCGAGTTAGTGGATCAGTTTAAAAGCCGACTGAAGGGTCACCTGTACTCGCTGGCATTTAACACCAAATAAGCACCTTGGCTTTTAATACTATATTTAATGTGTTTATTTGTATTTTTATTACTTGTATGACTCCCCTGTGCAGCACTTTGGTCAACAAATGCTGTTTAAAACATGCTTTATAAATAATTTGACTTAACTTGGCTTTTAATCCCACATGTCTCCTGAGCATCATTACCTACCCTAATAATTGTGTGACTTCCTTTTTAAAAAAGGAATGGATGAAAAACTTTATTTATCCAAGAGGAAATTTCAAATTTTAGTGTTTTTTTTTTTTAAACAAAATAATTTTTTTAATTAAGGGTTTTTGTTTTGAGGCTGCTGGCTGCTGGAAGGAATACATTTAAATACTTCCTTTTAATATGTAAAATCATTATTTTATTGACTCTATAAAGTAGAAACGCAAAGCATTGGTCTGAACTCCTGGGTATTGTCACTCCAGACACATCTTAAAACCCCTGTTCTATGGTGTGCCTTTAGAGCAAACCATTTTGGTGCAGTCTCTTTAAATGTGAATAAGGCATGTCATGCCTCACCCCCCTCCAGGTCACAAAAAGTTTTTTTCATTTCCCTTTTTTAAAAAGTTGAACTCTACCCTGTTCCACCATGTTTGTAGCTTGATAGCAGGGATACGCTAACCTCCCGGCAGATAAACATTTTATTTGTAATTTTACTATAAATGTCAACGTATCAGATTCCCAAATTTGATTACCTGGAAGTCCGCAACCTTATTTGGCAGACCGACAGCAAATCATGTGATAGTAAATGTAATAGAGAATAGAGAATTTTTAAACAAAACTGAAAAACATGACCACTGTAGTGAAAATGTCATGTGAGCTTCTTATACTACATAATTTCATATGTGAGTTGCATATATGAACTCCAACATGTTTGTATTCCTCCAACTCGTCTCCCAGGATGGAAACGGTATATGTATATTTTTGTACCTCCTGAAGTCAACAATTCTTTTTGTTTTGTTTGTATTCAAGATGGGATGATTGTTACCGGACCGTTTAACAAACACAATCTTCCAGTTTCACAAACTGTGGTTTGTTTGTTAAGTAGTCATAAATCCAGGTAGTTGTTGAACGTATCCACCTGGAACTTATTGAGCTTCTCACATAGCAGTGCTGGCTGAACTGCTCATTTGCTTGTTGAGGTGAGCCAATAATAGTTTCTCCTGAACTTTCATTATTTGAGATGTAACTGGTCTGTAGCAATTTCCACATCCTGCCACACATGCGAGCAAAAGTATGAACAGACCTTAATGTCTATACATGCAACATTATCAAACTCTGTTGCATGCATCATTTCTGTATTATGTATAACTGCAGAAATGTTAAAAAATTATATCTAGTGTGTAGCCTATCCCAGCAATCATCAGGGGAGAGTCAAGCTAGAGGACAACACAAAGAGATGAACAATCAGACAAACAACCAGGCGCGCACACACATTTAACTCCTAATGACAATATCAAATGAACAATCAACCTAACATGCATGAAGGCAGAATTAAAACTTCCAGCATTCATGCATGGCAAGAAACATTAAGGTCCTATTGAGCTGGTGAACATTTGACACTTTGCGTCTCTTAAGATACATTTTGAAAGGATTTACGTCAGAAATACATCTTTTGCAAAGCACTGTCTACTTTGCTTTCACCAATATTAAAAGAGAAAATGTGACATTTCCAGACAGAATTTTAAGTGTGTTGTGTCTCACCAATGTCTCTGAAGCTGTTGCACACTTCAAGTGATGACAGAGGTTGTTGTGCTGTTTTTTTGTTTGTTGTTTTTATCTTTAATCATTAAATAATTGTTACCAAGTGTGTGACAACAAAGAAAAAGATCTTGTCTCATTGGCTGCCTATTGCTTATTTTTGGCAAAAAGAGGCACTGAATGTTTTTACTGCTTGGGTTGTGTGAAGTTTACATGTTCTTTCACTGTTGGGGTTGGTTATCTCTGGGCACTCTGGTTTCCTCCCACTGTCCAAAGACATGCATGTTAGATTGTCTTGGCATGTTAGAGTCACTCGAAAGTCACACACACACACACACACACACACCCTTTGGGGAACTCTCTAACCTTACAATAGTTAATCAATAGAATGCAAGTTTGAAGAAGACCTCTTACTTTTCAAAAAATGCCTTGAAAAAATGAATAGATACATTTTCAAACATTCATATGCTTATGTATGAAAAGACTAAAGCAGTTTCTGCTAATTCAGTGATGATTATCCAGAATATGTCTTTGATCGTATCACCTCTGAACTGAAATTTTCCTTCTCTGCTTTCCCTCAGGTGGTTATGGTGGGTTCATCCATAAACGAGCAAGATCAGATGCTGTTCATCAGCACAGACGAAGGTTCCTCCTTCCAATGGCAGTCAATTGCCTTCACACCTGAAACACTCATCTTTCATCCTAAAGAAGAAGACAAGCTTCTTGCCTACTGCAAGGATGGCAGGGTAGGTGTCACATTGAATTAGAAATGAACATGCTAGAAAACTGTTTTGAATATTTTACACCTACAAAACAGCTGCCCTGTCAAGGGAGCAACTTTTCAATTGCTAATTTTCCAACAATAAAAGGATCTCAAGATAAAACTGATGCAAAATTTATGACAAAATTATACAAATATCAAGACCTAATCTGCATATTTAAAAAAAAATACATGCTAAATGTTATTATGTTGCAATCTCACTTGATGTTGACTTTTTAAATTATTTAGACTGAAGCATTAAATAGGTATTGATTTAGCTCTGAGGTTTATGCTAACTGGAAATAAGAGAAGGAAAAAAACATAAGTCTGTAAAATTAGACATTTTTCTGTAACCCTTCTAAACAAGTGTACCCCACTATCACTCTAGTGAGAAAAACAATTTACTCACTGCTTTAACATTACATCAAGGATTATAGGGTGAAAAGGTAAGGTAAAGGTAGATACTGCACAACAACAAATTTAAATGGGAATACATTAATACACTTTAATTGGGACAACACCACTAAACCATTCAGCTATCAATTAACAAAGGTGATCTCAACTAGATGTCTACTTAGACTTAGGCTGTGTCTTAATCAGCACACTAACACTACTTTATGCACTGTTTATGTGTGAAGTACGTTTACACTAACAATGTAAAAATTTGCCAAAAATGTAGTGTTAAATGATGGACATTTCAGGCACTAAACCGACGCCATATTGTTAAAGTAGCAGAAAAAGAAGTACTGGACTTTATAAATAATGGCAGCAAACAATACTGCAGTGGAGGCTAATTTGTATCAATGTATAAGGTTATTACGTATAGGTCCTCATTTTTACCACAGTGAGCTACATATCTAATTGTGTGCTTACAATAACTCATGGATCCAACTTTTTGTCTGAGATTGCAGTAATCAATCCAGTACAGTTACCATCCGTAAGTTAGCAGTTTCTTAGCTGTGTAGTGGACACAAAATAATCATTTAAAAATAAAATATGTGTCTTACCGTCACTACCGGTAAGTTCCCATTGTCCAGTATTCCATTTTAAACAGCACTTAACCACGGTAGTGCACACTACAGAAAAAAGTGCACAATGTGCCCAACATACCACATTCCAGTCCCCTGTGGTATTGAGACACAGCCTCAGACTTAACGTTAATTGGGTGAATGCCATCAGGCATTCTACCTATTGATTTCCTGTATGTATTTATTTATTAATTTATTATTATTATCATCATTATTATTATGATTTTTGGTTGTTCATATCTTCAGCTATCTTCAGCCTAGTTTCACAATTTTGTTCAACTCGTTCATGAGAAGCTTGCTTTCAAATTTCAACTTTATAACTTTTATACTTTTTAAAATGAACTTTTAAACTTTTTTGTTGCCATAGACGTGAATGGCAGAATGTTCAACTGGTTCCAAAACCTCCACATTTTTCAGACTTTATTACTTTAGCATACTTTCAGCTAGAAACACCATTCAAACTTTAAACAAGTCACAAGGGATTCTGCTATTAATAAATAAAAATGTAAGCTTATACCTTCTACCATTTTGAATTATGGCAGTTTTAAAATCATCAACATTTTCAGATTTTCATTTCTCGCCCTCACACTCTGATTGCACTCTGGCTCTCAAACTCCTTTTGCTTGGTTCCGGCATGGCACTATAACATCATAATCATTGATGACATCATAGCTGGTGACAAGGCATTCACCCTGCTGTTCTGCAACAACAGCAATTCTTCTAGTTGGGTGAATGCCAATAGGCATTCAACCTATTGTTTTCCTGTTTTTCTTTATTTGTTATTATTGGGTGAATGCCAATCGGCAACTATGTGGCGCATGTAGTAGAGCGGGTCATTTCATAGCCAGTGAGTTAGTGGTTCAAGTCCCGGCTCTGGCGTCCACATATCGAAGTGTCCTTGAACAAGACACTGAACCCCCAGTTGCTGTACCAGATTAGATAATAGCAACAAGGTTTTAGATCATTGTCAGCCCAGAGTCTACTAATTGAAAATCCAGCTTACAGTTCAGTGGGCCTCATTTTAGGGTTTGCTTATGTAAAAAAAATGGCCCTGAAATTGTGTAAATACTTTACTAAGCATAATTCCGGATTTTTAAAAAAAAAAACATGACGTAAAAAAGTTTGTACCGCCGCACCAATTTTGGCATCACATCATGGCATCACATCACAATTTTGGCTTTGCATCATGGCACAGTGTTAAGATAATACATTTAAGCCACATTAAACCATGTTTCTTATCATATACAAAAGACTTTTTAACTTAATAGTGAAAAACACAAATTGGGATTATTATAAACATACTTTAAAAATGATATTTATTCCATAAATGCGTATTCAAACATCTGTGATGGAGATCACACACTGACTCTTGGAGAAAAGGCAGACAGTCCACTTTGCATGTAAATGGTAGCAGCTCAGTGCAAATGATTCTGTGGAGCTTCAGCTACAAAGAACCGCTTCTCCTTGAAGGTTTATTTACTTGCAAATTACACAACATATGTGTGTTGACAATTGTAAGTATATTACAAAGACAATTGGAGAAAAAGAATTAGGTGTAGTTGTCTACATGCCTATTTACGATAAAGATCGTTGCCTGTAGGTCTATCTAAGATAAGAACAAGTAACTTGTTTGTAGCATTTCTTTCTTGCTCCTGTAGGCAGATTATAAGATAAACAAGTCAGAACACCAAATTTCTTCATAATAATATAGTATTTGGACTGGTGTCCCGTCCAGGGTGTACCCCGCCTCTCGCCCGTTGACTGCTGGGATAGGCTCCAACCCCCCCCACGACCCCGTTAGGGACAAAGCAATAGATGAATGGAATATAGTATTTGCTTAAATCCTCCCTATCGCCATCCTAGCTCGTTATGATCATATTAAATAAAATGTCGCTATGGTGTTTATTGGTACATTAACTGCGTGTACTGTGTAAGGATATAAATATTGCAGTCACCCGCGCAACGGGCTTCTGCTAGACTGATAGGTAGATCTGAAGATCTGAAGATTGTTTAAGAACCACAAAGTTCTCCAAGCCATGATTATGACTGGCTGATGAGCCGATTACGATTCTCGAGAGCTGTCCTCTTACATCTATGTAAGCTACAGAACTGGGTCCGGTGTTTGAACCACCATCCCACCAGAAGCACCGGATCCCAGTGAGAACGAGTTTGTCTGTGTGCCCGGTACCCTGAATCATTTGATCATGCTGCTGCACGACAGTGTGGAGAACAAGCTGGAGGTAGAAGCTTCGCGCGGTGGCTGCTTCAGGTGACATATGCTGGCTCCTCACGCTTTCTGTTCCCACCCCTTGATCGCAATGGAAGTGCACTCTGATGTGGTCCACACTCATATCTTTGCCTCCACCTTGAGATTGAACCATAAATTTGTATTTTATTTTGTTTATGGAACTGATGTCGTCATCACTCTAACATTTACGCTGCAGCCACGTGGTGCCACTTGTTACCTCATAACTATGACGTGCAAACAGGATCTCCTGACGTGTCCATCTTATCAGTTTCAGTCTGTGAAAAGTGAAAAGTAACTTGTATAGGTTCTCTCCGTGGCCATGATTCACCGTAAGATGCCACAGATGTGTTGATTCATAAGCTGACTTATGTATGAGCTGCTTTGCATTGACCATTTATGGTAGAAAGTGGGTGTGTAGGGGCGGGGAAGTGAACCAAATTTACCTGCACAACCTTTTCATCAAGTTTGTGATTTATAAAAGGAAATTGTATGCATCTGTGCGTAAGCAGAGTTTTATAGATAAGACTTTTAGCTTGGCGTAGTAACTTTTTTGTTTTTGTGCGTATGTACAATTCTATTAGAGATTCTACTCAAAGTTTTATAAATGAGACCCCAGCTCATTCAGAGAGTGATAGTTTTCAGTGTTTAGCATGGTTACACTTGTCATGCTTCCTGTGTTGTTTCACAAGAGCTTCCAGTTGCGACTCATCAGAAATCCGCTAATAATTCCAAACAGTAGGAAAGCGGTGATCATAAGATAATCTTCCTGAGGCATCCCTGTAAGGCACACAGCTCTCCATGTATGGACTATAACATTCCCAGCAGGATAACCTCTCTCGGACGTGCGGGGAGCCCATTTGCTGCTCTTTGGGTGAAAAAAAATTGGTCAATTTTGTTGTTCGACCAGCTAACCAAACCATGGTGATTTTATCAGGAAAAGGGGCAAAGAGGCATTCTTAAGAGCACTAAACAAGCACTGATTTCTTTCAATTGCAGATGTTAAAATAGTCTAGATGAGTCACTGCTGAGAGTTTATGTTTTTGTTTCAGGCTATTGTCTCTTGGTTTCGGGTCGTTGTGTTGCACTGCCAGTGTGTAGCTCTCTGTTGTTAGAACTTCTCTAATCAATCCATCAACAGTTGAGTCCATAGCGCGGGTCGCACTCACTGTTTACTGCTCGGGGCAAGCAGAAAGAGGCGGTTTCAACCGGGTGCAATCGCGCAGAGTGGACCAAGCTGTGTGATCTTTGATTACCTAAGCATTGTAGGTGCGCTGCAGTGTCAGCTAGGTGTCAGCTACTGTGTCAGGCTACATCGTTCTAAGACCACATAGGATAAAAACCTGCGAGTCTACCTGCACAAGTCCTCCGAGCAAGGACACGAGCCCCTATTTATTTCAAACTACTAAGGGAATACACAATTTGCCACGTTCCTATTTCAGTCAGAAATGGGTACAGACCTAGACGAGTTTTTCACAGACAACGCAATTTGCAAAACCATTCCTATTCGATGCCTTACATGTCAGCCACATCTTCTTTCAACATTGGTCTCTGGAACTGTCAATCCACATTAAATAAAACAGAGTTCATCAGTTCACTGATGACTTTCATCAATATTCAGGTCCTAACCCTGACTGAGACATACTACAGCTGCCCTTTCTGTCAATGCAGACTTCGCTCACCTTGCTCAGCTGGACGAGGAGGTGGCACAGGCATCCTTATGTCAAATAAGTGGAACTCAACTGCTTTCTGTTCTATTTCACACTGCTCATCACTTGAGTATCATGTAGTAAAGGTATCAACTCCCTTTAATGCATACATCCTGGTCATATACAGCCCCCCAGGTAGCAATATTCATGATTTTATCTCTGAAATGGATGTGTTATATTCTGACATTCCTGATGATGGCACACCACTTATTGTGGTGGGTGATATGAAGATACACATTGCCAAATCACAGGCAAATGACTTTTTGGACCTTGCCCACTCCTTCAACCTCATACTGGTTCAAACTCCACCAACACACAAAGATGGAAACTGTCTTGATTTGTTACTGACCAGAAACTGCTCCATTGCTGATCTGCCAGTCACTCCACTACACCTGTCAGACCACTTCCTGGTCATATTCTCTGCCATCCTTCCTCCAGTCACGCAATAAAAGTGTGTCATATTGCAGGAATCTGAGATGTCTCATTCCCATTAAGGTGTCAGATGAGGTTTACTGTACCTTCCACTCTCACACAGATTTCTCCTTACTGTCAATGAGGCTGCAGAAACACATTGCTCCTCTCTTGCCTCATCTCTGAATAAACTATGCCTACAGATGTCAAAGCCAGCTAGTCAAAATCCATCCAGCCAATGGCTTACTGATGTTTTAAGGCATCACAGATCAGAACTCAGGGCGGCAGAGAGAAAATGTCTTGAAATCAAAAGAACACACTGATCTGTCCGAGTACTGGCCGAGAGACTTCTATCAAAACAAGATCTGCAATGCTCCTTCCACACATCAGCTGTTAACAGCCTTTAACTCTCTACTTTCACCACTATCTATTCAGCCTCCAACTGCGCTGACTGCAGAAATGTTTGCTTCACATTTTACTGGAAAGGTTGCTGCATTAGTAACCCAATTCTCAGAGCCTGGCCAGCTCAAACCACACGAACCAGTCAAGGATGCCTCTTTTAGCTCTTTCTGCCCTCTAAATGAGGATGATGTCTCAAATGTATTATTGAACTCAAAACCCACCCACTGTCCTCTTGACCCTGTCCCTACGGACATCTTGCAGCGCATTCTGCCCACAATCAAAGCTGCGCTAAACCCATATGATCAACACATCTCTCAAAACTGGTGTATTCCAAAGAAGCTCGGCTAACCCTGCTGCTAAAGAAACCCACACTCAACCCAGCCCAGGTTGAAAACTATCGGCCAGTTTCACTTGTTCCATTCATGTCCAAGATACTAGATCGTGCTGTCCTCAGTCAGGGTTCGCAGTTCCTTCATGACAACAAACTGTTTGATCCATATCAGTCTGGCTTTAGGCAGGGCCACTCTACTGAAACTGCTCTTCTGTCTGTTACTGATTCTCTACGAATTGCTAGATCTACTGGTGCATCCTCAGTCCTTATCCTACTGGACCTGTCCATTGCTTTTGACACGGTCAACCACCAAATTCTCCTCTCTCCTCTCCACACTCTGAGCTTGGCATCTCTTTTAAAGTATCCTGACAAGGAAAGTGTCACGTTCCCATATGCTGAAAACAGGGGTGCCTCAGGGATCTGTGCTTTGCCCTCTTCTTTTTTCACTGCCCGGACTCTTGGTGTCATGATGGACGACCAGTTGACTTATAAAGTCCATGTTTCCTCAGTGTCCCGTACTTGCCTTTTTGCTCTGTACAACATGAGGAGGATTAGAGCCTTCCTGACAGAACACACGACACAGCTTTTGGTCCAGGCTTTAGTCATCTCACGCATTGACTACTGCAACTCCTTACTGGCAGGCTTTCCAGCGTGCTCGGTAAAACCTCTGCAGATGATTCAGAATACAGCAGCACATTTGGTTTTTAACCAGCCAAAAAGAGCTCATGTCACTCCGCTGCTAATCAAGCTCCACTGGCGTCCAGTTGCTGCACGCATCAAATTCAAAGCTTTGCTTCTGGCCTACAAAATACTAAGTCACACAGCTCCTGTCCTGTTCCCTATTGTTCGATTTCATGCTAATGTTATTCTCTGATGTACGTCGCTTTGGATAAAAGCGTCTGCTAAATGTCTGTAGAATCGAATAGAACCAAGAGCAAGAAACACACACACAGAGAACAAAGGGAACAGTAGTTGAGAAAAAGACGTTTTCCTTGCTCAAAAGCTGGAAGAAAAAAAATGGATGTGTTCATCTTGGATATTGATGGTATTTTGGGTATTGGGTAATCTGTCTTCTAAATACCGGTCAGCAGAGACTTTTCCCCTCATATAGATAAAACCTTACCAGAACACTCGTGATCAGCATCATTGTTTATCATGAACTCATAAATACTGGTATAAAACTGATTCTAAAGTGACACTTTGTCAATTGGGTAGACTAAAAGTCATTAGGTCTCTCTAAAATATCCTGTTTGGTTTGGAGCATATGTACTTGAGGGTTTTTTTTTCTGTCTAGGCATGCCTAACATGTGTAGCAAGTTTCATTAAGATTGATGAAGAAAAATAAGAATAAGCGCACAAAATACTATAGGCCTTCGCACCGCCTTCGGTACTCGGGCCTAAAAATGGTCTGATCAGCATTTATATCACCTTTGCATAGTGTGAAAGTGTGGATACATATTTGTGGTCAAAAGCAATCCCAGACTTTGGGAGGGGCTTACAAGGGCTCCAGCCCTGGGCCCCGGCGCTTCGATGGCCCCAAATGCTGTTTAGTATTTTTATGAATGAATGATGTGAAGATTTCTTACTTTTATCAGAGAGAAATTTGACGTTCAAATTTGCTTTGGCAAACGTCTATCATATACAGCTTCATTCCCATTGGTCTAAATTTTGACGCATCTTACACATTAAGTGGAGCATCGAAAAAAATTTTCTCACAATGGCAGACTACAGAAAATATGAGAGTGGAGCGCAGAAACGAAAAAAAGAACAGAAAAAGAGGGTTGCGACAAAGAGGCGATAAAGAAAATGCCCAAACTGACAGGCTTTTTTAAACATCTTAGTGGAGATGGAATAGAACCTTTGTTCCTCTTCGCTCCTGAAAATGTTAGTTTCACTGCTAAGAACGGCACGACGGTCCCGCCTGAACCTCTAAATGTGGCTAAACTGGTGGCTGATCTGGAACCTGCGCAGTCAGAGGCACCAGTTGG
>JBAMIG010016505.1:0-11865 GCA_037177335.1 Kiunga ballochi | reverse complement strand
CCGGCCAACTCAACCTATCAGATCCTTCCGTCAGCACTGTTGTCTAAAAGAGGGAGAGAGAGAGAGAGAGAGAGAGACGCCAACGAGCTTCACTGCTGCTGCTGAGCCACACATACACACACATCATGCTAACACACACGTTAGTCACACAGATGGACAGGAAGAAGAACATGATGGTGTCAGGTCATGCTGTGCCAACTCACCCAGTTTTCTATCCAAATGAGGATCCCACACCCCATACTGGTTCTACTCTTAAACCAAGTACTTTAGCTGCCCGATAAAACAGGACTCCAAAGCATTTATATATGCCGTTACATGTCCTCACATGTTCTCACATATCCTCACATGTCCTCACGTCCCCGGTGTGATCAACCTGGGGTCCCAATAATGATATAAATACAAGCACAAACACAACTAGTGGAAAGTCACAGGTTTTACCGACACAAAACACCATCTGTCACCTCAAACTGCACCACCCACTACACACACACACACTCACACACACACACACACACACATTGTCGCCTTGCTCTTCTTGTAGCCGCCAGCCTCCTCAAACCAGAGGATCTCTGCAGAGAACTGTTTAACTGCCTAGTTTCAGTCAATGTCTGTGAAGTTGTGCAATTTGTTCTGTTCCCTGTCCATCACATTGATTATCTGCAATGACTTATCAATCATCTTGACCAGTTTTGCATACACTTTAAACTGGTTTGTTATAGCTGTAGCTGGTTTTTGTGGTTTCAAAATCTGACGCCTTCGCTGAGAATCTGAGCTCCAACACAGCTGCTTCCTCTAAATGTGAACATATGATCAGGTACCTGCTGGTAAACACACTGGTGATTGGGAGCTCTTCAAATGGGTGTCCATCGACTGGAGAGCCTTTTAGTCAGGTACCTTTCAAAACGGTCTACAACCGTGGACAACTTGTCAACTGGAAATCCATGGCTCTAGGAACCTATTAATCAGGAATTGTTGATATTTTCAAGAGGAACCAATCAAATAAATACCCACAGATTAATTAACCTGTTGATAGGTTTTCTAATAATAGGCAACCTGTCAATAGAAAGGCACAAGTACTCAATTGGCTGCCTAATAATTGGGAATCATTTTGATCAGCTATCCGTTGCTGGGGTTCCTGTCAATGAGAACCTTGTCCATGTGAAGATACTCAATCAGAGGAGGGACCTGTAAGTGTGGCAGGTGGGCGGAGTCTCGGGATGACAGTGGTATCCTTGGTAAAGGAGCCATGAAGGATTGTGGGTAGTGAAATCTTTGTGGACGTTCTGTAAATTTAACTGTGAAGTTGAACTCTCCTGGGGGGAATTGCAGGTTTTTGTTTGTTGAAGCAGGAATTTGTCATCCAATATTTAACAAACTCCGTGTTTTCTATAATCTATTCTAGCAATAGACCCATTATGATGCTTAAAGTTTAGAAAACATCATTTTAAGAATCCTAGATAGAAAGGTAGGTAGGAGACTGCTTAAAATGTTTCAGTTGTAGCTTTGGTTGTAAAAAAGAGCTGATTATTCATTTAAATAGAGTTTCAGGTCTAAAGGAATCATCCTGGTATTTATAAATCCATTATTCTGTGTTACATAGGAAGTAAGTAGTGGTAGAGGTCAGACAGGTGGATCACAGTGGACATCAAGTTGATCAGGTCATAGATCATACAGGCGAAACCAGGATTAAGAACAACTTCCCAACTGGGATTATTAAAAGTGTATGTAAACCAGGACACATTGGTATTTGCTCTGTGTTTCTGAAAAAGTGGTCACCCTGGAAAATTCCTGTTTGGGAATTAAGGCCTTCACACACTGGATCCGATGTGACTAAATTACACAAAACTGCAGAACATATGGAGGTAACATAACATCTTTGTGCGTGCACTCACGGTGCGATGCAAAATTATAAATAAATTCTGAAAATGTTAGAACAAAGTTGCAATGTGAGAAAATCAAACAAGATGTTGTGCTGCTGCTAGAAAATGCAAAGAAGAGTGCAGTGGGGAGCCTATAGGTCCAATTCTAGAGAAGAGATGTGAACTTGGATAATTTAAGTACAGGAGCTGAACCTGAACTGCATCGACCTGCTTTAGGATGTCCGTAGGGCAATTTATGCATTTGATTCAGCAGCTCTTAGCTTTAAGAAGCAGAGAAGCAATGTCCAATGCAGTTCAGCTGCAAAGTGTGAATGCAGAAAAGCTTTCAGAAGCAACAAAGAGACAGTTGCATAGCTTGCTACAGTTCTAGTGATACTGTTTGGTTAATTATCTATCTGTTGGATGTGAATATGAAAACAAATCAATCTCAGATTGAAAAAATAAAGTTTGCTAAACTGTGAACTATTAACGATCAGATTACAGATATGAGCGTGCTGATTATTCACACTAAATATTTAGATCAGCCATGTGAAGACCTTTATCTTTATTTTTCTACCTTTCTCTCAGATTTAGGTGAAAAATTTGTTTGGAGGGAAAATATTATTTTTAAATCAGATTTGTGATACTTAACAGAAACCCAACTAAACTCATTGTTTCTCTTTCTCAACATGTTGTTTATTAATTTTCTTAAAATTTTCTAACATAAATTAAAACCTACTTGAATTGTCCGCTCAGTAGTGGTGTGTATTTATAGATTTATATGAAGATTAACAGAAACTACACTCAGAGCTGAAGCAGCAGCACCCTCTGCTGTGCATTCTGTTTCCATGTTAAACGCTCACATCTGTGCACAATAACTTCACACACGTGTGCAAACTTACTGACTGAAGAAGTAAAAATCTTTAGCTCAAAACCGATTTCTCATTTCTGATGCAGATCGTTCTCTGGTGGAACCGACATGAACCGAACATTTTATACATGTTTTATAAGACATTTTCATTAAAAGTTGTACATTATCTCCCACTTTTACCGTTTTAATGTCATAATAACACATTTTTGATAACACAGGGTCGGTTTGAATAAGAAAAATAATGAAAAAGTTGCAGTATTGGTGATGCACGTGGTGGTAAAAGGGTAATAAGACTGGAAGCCATGTGTTATACTGAGTCGATTCAGCAATCTTCAGATATATAGCGCATTCCTTATTGCAACCTTTAAACTATTGAGAGCTGAAAGATGGAAATGGATGAATTCACTTGTTGGCTGTTTTACTATAATTCATTCAGGCAGAGCAACATTTTGTTTTAAACAGAATACATTTTCTGAGGACTCCAGATGCACCAATGCACCAGTTATTATTAAGATCATGCAGTAATTTTTTCTTCAGCTTTTCTTGGGTTTTATTAGGAAAATGCAGTATGTGCAGGGCTTTAAAGATTAAATGCTGATGTGACTTTTCTTCTGTTTTGGTGTTGATCCTGCAGCCGCACCGGAGGAACAAACTGTAAATAAAATAGTTTTGTAAATAGAAATTGTGGCAAAAAGTTTTTTTTTTAAAGAATATTTAAATTAAAGTATAAGTCAGCACGTCCTATCCTAGCAGGCTCCGCCCACTTCCACAGACTTTGTCTCTGACTGTATAAACAAGGTGCCATAAAGTAGAAGTCCTGCCATGTTTTTGCATTTACCTGTACAAATAGACCAGGTGTTTTCACTAACAGGCTTATTTACCAGCAGATGACCAGTGCTTATTAAATTCTGCTGGTTTAATAACTGGTCAGAACAGCTGCCGGACAGGATTTCTACTTTCTGGACCAGGAATGTACGCCTCTGGTCTCTGATGATGTCATTCTGATGATGTCATTCTGTCTGCCGATGTCCTGTGGAAACCTGTTGACTCAATTTCCAGGTTTTCAACTGAAAATGCAAAGTGGCTGCAATGAACACACACAAATGCACTGCCGGCAGCGTCGCTGAGAACATGCAGAGATGATCTGCTCACCAAAACTCTCCTTATGTTCAACTTCACATGAAAATACACCAGCAGAGACCTGCTATCCCAGTTAATGCAGATATCCCAGTTCACACAGTTATCCACTGGTATATAATGGGATTTTACATAGTTTTGACATGAACTGAAGCAAATGAAGTTGAACTCAGACGTTTGTTCAGGTTTTGTTCTATAAATCACGTTGATATGTTTTTCACTTGGATTAGAAATGACAGCAGAAAGACGCTTAATGGGGGGGGGGGGGTTGTTACCCAGCAGCAGCTTTGCTTCTGGAACAACATGTTAACTGGAAATGATTTCTACAATGTTCCAGGTTCCTCCGGGCATTACCTGGTTAATCCGTTTACAAAATGAAGTTTTTACACAGCCGTCAGTGTGTTTCTGCAGGCTGATTCTCACTGGTTTCCAGTTTAAACTGATATCAGTTTGTCCAGTGATGCTTAGGCATTCACTGGGTTTGATCTACTAAGCAGGATCAATCCAGTCTTGTTCTCAGTGATGCTGCACCCCATACATCAGAGGTGAGCTGCACCGGCCCCTGGATCAGATGTGTCCTGTAATATCTGGCCTTGCGTGTTACCATGGTGACCCAGATCAGATGTGTCCTCATCCCGTAACATGATCTCACCTGGATCTTGTTAGTTTGGCTTAAATGGGTTAAGCAGATGGTGCTTATTTAAACACTTATTGATATATTGAATTAGTTTTTCTTAACCGGACCTTTGACTTCCTGCCAGCTGATGCAGCTCACCCTGATGTCAGAGCATCCTGCTGTCTGGACTCTGTTGTAAAGAAGCTGGACTGAATCAGAATCCACTGTGAGCTGATCGGAGGTCAATAGAAGTTGTTCAACGTTGGACTCTTCAGCTTATCTAACTTGTGTTTTCTAACCACACTGTGTTCAGCTGTCACATCTGTAGCTGTTTAACTGAGCTTAACCTGCACACCTGTTGTACCTGTACACACTCTGCATAGAGGACAGAAATAAATTCAGATTTATCCATTTACATTTCTGTTTCTTCCCTTTCCTCTGCTTCAGCTACATATAAACATGGCGGGACATTAACGTGTGTTTAACCTGAAAGACGGTGGCTGGTTGGACAAAACTTGTGTTTTTTAAACAATCACTTTAGTATTAGAAGAAAGGATGGTGGAAGTAAATGTATATACTAATATGTTCAGTCCGGATTTCTCCATTTAGAGAATGATAGAGAACAAATCTTTATGAAGGACTCTTACACCTGAAACTAGACGATGTTGCCTACTTCAGGAAGTCCATCATGTTTTATGAAACTGGTTTAAATGCTTTCTCACAGATTGTTAATGGTAACAGCACCCACCATATAACCCCACAACCTCTGGGGGAGCAGTCCAAATACACTACATGTCCACGCGTTTTAAACAAGGTCATGAAATGCAGAAGTTACAGCTGTTACAGCATCTCTAAATCCTGGATGGTATCCTGCAGGTAATGCTTCCCAGCAGCAACACACCTGATTTGAGTGGGAAACTTTCAATACCAGCAGGACACCAGCCTTCGAGGACCGGATTAGGAGATCCCCGAGTTACCATCTTGAACACAAAAACACTATGATGAGATTTCTGTGGCTCAGAAGCCCAGACAGAGGACCAGTTCTGACATTGTGAGACACACATTCCTATATAAATACCTCTAATGGGACTGGTTTGGGTTCAGAAGTGTAAAGTTCTTATAGCTGCATGGTGTGTAAAGTAATCTGGGGCGTTACCTGGGTGAAAGCCACCAGGGGGCAGTCATGCTTCTCCCTAAATCCTGAAACACCAAAACACTTTGAAATGTTTTATTACTAAGATTTAATAAGATCAGAGTTTTTTTCTGGGTGATAAATCAGCTAAGCATGTAATGATGAGCAGGTGGAGCCGAGTTGTAATGTGCTCACTTTGTCACAAAGATCCCACCAGGCAGAGAAGAAAGACAACCCTTCCCCTGATGGAGGACAGTCCACGCCTGAACACACTTCCTAGAACTCAGCTGGATCTCCTCTGATTGGCTGAGGCAGGCTCATGCTCGTATTAAGGAGCTAGAGGTGTTAAAACCACAGAAGAAGAAGAAAAAGAGAAGGGACCTGAGCAGGGCAGCAGAGAGGTGAGTCCCTGAATGAGAAACTCAATCTTGTCCAGGTCTTAACCCGACCAGATCTAATCCAGTCCAGGTTCAGTCCAACAGAGCATGATCTGAAGCCTGGTGTGGACTAAATCCGATCGGAACCAGATTTAATATGGACCTAAACAGGAACTGAACCCAGTTAGGACTGAACCAGCTGTGAAGCTGAGCCTTAAAGTCCATCCTGGTTGGGTATGGGTCTGGATCCAGCTCTGCCTGCAGGAATCACTGTTGGGGTATGATGACAGTTCATAGGGCCCAGACCCACCCCATGCTTTGTGACTACAGTATCACGCTGTTGAATCAGCTGGTGTGTCACAAACTTGGAGAGCGGTTGTGTTGCTGCACCAAACCGACAGCAACAGCAAATTGAATCATCAGCTTCAGCTTTGCTGCAAACATTGTGACCATGGCAGCAGAAACCATCCTGAGAGATAATTACATGTATTTATAATTTATTTTATTATAATTGTATTATTTTTATTACTTTATTATCTCATCTGAAAGGGTAGCAGCCAGTGTAGGATCTCTCTGCATCATAGTATTCATCCATCCATTATCTACCGCTTATTCCCTAAACTGGGTCGCGGGGGCAATCCCAGCTGACATAGCGGGATACACCTTGGACAGGTCACCAGTCCATTACAGGGTCAACACACATAGACAAACAACCATACACACTCACTCCTATGGGCAATTAGCTGCATGTCTTTGGACTGTGGGAGGAAGCCAGAGTACCGGAGAGAAACTAAAAGATAGAATCGACTCTTGACTTCGATCCAATCCCCATCCTGAGCTGCATGAGGCGACAGTGGGAAGGAAAACTCCCTTTTAACAAGAAGCAGAACAACCAGCTCAGGGAGAGCAGCATCTATCTCGACTGGCTGGAGAGGACATGAAGGACAGATTACCACACTGCAGCTTCTATTCAGGACAACCTGCAGAAAGAAGAGAAATCAGTTTAAAAAATGCAGATAATGTTGTGCAAATGAAAAAGCATTTCTGGTATTTTAATGTGAATTATTTAACAGAATTGCTTCATATTAAGTCAGTTATTATTATGATGAGTTCAGATGTCATTTAAAATCTTATTACTGGTGGGACATTTGAAAAGCCTGAATGCAAAAGTATAAATGTTCTACATAGTTTTTGGTTTTTACAGCAATATAAAACATCTGGCTGAATGTAGGTCTGGTTCAGGCGGGTGCTAAGATGTGTAAACACTGGTGTTCGCCTCTCTGCCGTCGTCACAGTAACCTGAAAGCCCTTTGCTCTGTTGCCACGGTTACCTGTGTTTATTTTTAGAGCCAGCAATGAAGCAGGGTGCAGATGATGTGTCTGAGAGTTACAGACAAAACAGACAAATGATTTCCCATCAACAAATAATACATCTCTATCAGTGGTCCGGAGCTTGTTCTTAAAACTGATTTAGTGGGATGAAGACCAGACCAGTCCAGCAGTCTGCTACTTTCACCTGATTCAGAGTCTCAACATGAACCGGAAACCAGGTTACATAAGTCAACCTGGTGGGAGAAAACCTGAGGAGGATGAGGAAGATGAAAACAGGAAACATGCTGGTGGATTTTTATAGAAACCACTGATAAAATGGTGCTGGATGATGGTTTGTCTGTTTAAACTTCTAGAATTAGACATTTCATTTCTGTAAAACAAGATGAAAAACCAATCACAACTACTCTTTCCCGCAAGGAGAAAAAGTCGCCACCTGGATAAACAAATAGGTTCGAGCCTCCTATTGGATAATCACTGCAGTAATTATTTCATAAATCATTTCAAGTAGCAACAAGTTATTTAAGCCCAACTGATGCAATGAGTTGCTTCTCATTTCCACACCGTGTGGTCGTGCAAAAGACGTCTGTGTAAGAAAGGTGAGAGAAAGCAGAGAAAACATCTGAGGAGATGCAGAAACTACTAAAACTGGGTAAAGAACTGTTGAATACATTATTATAAACTGGAAGGATAGTGGGGACCCATCGTCTTCCAGGAAGAAATGTGGCTGGAAAATAATCCTGAATGATTGTGACCAAAACAACAGACCTTTGCAGACAGTAGAGATGAGGCCTAATAGTGAAAGTCAGATCATTTCCACACAAAGAAAACTCAATGGATTGGGACTGAACAGCTGTGTAGCCTTAAGAAAACCACTCATCAGTGAGGAGAAACATCCGGGCATTTGCCAAATTCACATGACGTGCCTCTTCTTCCATGCACATGCATCGGCTCAGTTCATCCGCCGTGTCGGCACTTTTCTTCATACAAAACCCTTAACATATGGCGCACCATTATGACATCATCAACAAGTGACAAACACAACCACAGTAACTTGTACAGTAGGAACGTAAAATAACGCTCAAAATATAACACTTAACAATCCTGAATGATGGAACAGTTCAATCCATGATTTTATCTTCCCTGCTGGCAGATGACAAGGCCAGAACTGCTCGCGCTCTTATTGTGAAAGACATTAAACAATGTCAATTTTAATGATATCACATTAAAGAAAGTTTTGTTTGTAAAGGGAAGGAGTTCACCCTGAAGTTAGTCACAGCTTCTTTACTCAGCCTCCCGAAGCGGAGTAAAGCTGCTTCTGTCAGAGTTTTCAGACGGTGGAGGCAACAGAGCAGCGCAGCACGATTACTAAACCGTCAAAGAAATGTTGCATTTCAGGACAAAAATACCAGACAGACAGTTTGTTTGTTTGTTTTTGAGCTAAATGCTCATGTAGGACAGTTTAGTTTAAAGCTCCTGACATGTAACCAGGTGTAAGATTCACTTCCAACATCTTCCTGACTCTCTTATAATAAAGAGTCCTCACAATGTTAAATATACCCACAAAGTATGCAAATAACATGTTTTACACTCTGCATTTGGATCTCATGACAAATGTAATTTAATATGATATAAGATGTAACTAAATGAGGAAACGTTTTAGCCCCAGGTGTCAGTAGCCATCAAACTGGTCTCTCAGAACCACGGTGGACTTCTGGCTCCTGTTGCTCATACCGGACTCAGGCTGGTGAAACAGCAAAGTACAATCAGAAACCAGGCTGCGAGACTTTCTTGCTGCTCCATGTTTACTGGTGGTGAATGATCGGTATGGGATGTTTTCAGTCCTGACCAATCAATGAACTGGTTTGTCTTTTTGCTCAGTGTTTTTTGGAAAACAGCTCCCCCTAGTGCGCAGCTGGTGCAACTGCATGGTGTTGTCCAGATGGTCTGGTTTAGTAAAGAACGACTTGAAAACAAAGCTCATGAGATGTGTGAGGAGAGGTGCAGTCAGCATGTGAACCATTCAGTCCTGCTGTGTGACTCCTTCTGGGGTCTCGCTCCTCATGGATCCAGAAACCATGAAGTTCCAGTTTTCTTACCTTGTTTTTCTCATCTTAAGCTCACCTGAACCCCAAAGCAGAACCTCCAGGGCCATGTCTTCCTCCCTCAGCAGTCCTGAGGTGAACCAATGTGGACCCAAACATCTCTGTCTCCAGCTGCGTGGCTGCTCCTGTCCCCCGGTGTGTGGACGTCTCCCCCTGCTGGTGGTCCTGCTGCTCTGCAGTCTGCTGCTGATGATCCTGCTGCTGCTGTGGAATTACCACTGTCTGCTGGTTTCCCACACCTGCTCCCCACCAGGAGACGACTGAGCCTGGACTCGGTTTAAGCTGATCCATGTTTGGAAGAAGTCATGCAAGAAACCTGGAAGCAGAAGACAAAATGAGTTCAATGTTTTATTTAATATTTCCATTCAAATTTGAATTAATAACATTGAATAAAAACACTGAATAACAAACAATAAATGTCTGCAAAATGTATTAAATATGTTTTATTATGTTATAGATCCTGAACCAAATCAGAAGACAAGAAACCAGGATCTTCTCAGTCAAAAAGAGTAGAAACCTGACACATAGCTGAATCCAGTTCACCCAGAACCCATCAAAAACACCATGGAAACATCTCAGTCCAGCCTTATGAGACCTGGTTCCATCAACCATAAATCCCCCCACTCACGCTACTGGAGCCAGTAGCGTGACAGTAAAGACATTTGGGACCTCGTGATGCTGCAAACCATCATATACATGCGCTCCTGCGTCTCCCAGGCACCTACAATGCTTTTATTTTTAAGGTCTATGCTCAACCACATTTATTATAACTTCACAGGTTTTGGTTTGTTACAAAAGCCATAGATGTAGTCACAATAGAGCTCACTGTCACATGTAAAAATCTGTTTTTATCCTAAAATATATTAATTATAGCATTTAACAAAGTTAAATTAAAATGCATCAATAAACAATCTGGTACACGTGCATACAGGGAGCTAAAACCCTCTAAAGGAACTGTTTTGTATCGTTTTTTGAGTGCTGGCACTCTCTAAATCCAGGGTTTGGACATGTAGTGCAGGCTTACTTTGAATAGCAAAATATACTTCAAACTAATGATTAAATGGGATTTTTAATAACCACTAAAGTGATTGTCCCACCTAGATGGTACTGATAGTAAATAAATTCCACATAAAACACTGATATGGACGAAGAGCATCACCTGCAGAAGTGGTGAACTTGAAGCAGGTCAGGAATCCTTATCAACGTGTTAATATTGAGACATCGATACACGAAGACAGAAACAAAGCGTCTTGTTTTAACATTTCATCAATATTTGCAACCATAGACAGCACAAAATACGCACATAGTTACTGACTGCGGTTGTTTCTGTAGTGAGAATTGAACGCAGAGACCCATCCAACATGGCGGCCCCGCTGCATCACGCTCCAGCGCACAATGAGGCGTCACGTGTTATGTCTATGCTGCAAACATCCAAGACCTGAGTTGCAAAAAAAATTCAAGTCTACTTATTTTATAAGTTGGTTAAAGAACAAAAGGTGACAGGAATGGTGTTTAACTTAAACCATGTTATTTTCTCTGTGTAAACTGTGTTTCTGAGTGGTTTTTAATGAAAGGGGACATCTATAGGCCTAATGTCCATTCCTGGAGACGTTGTTGCCCTGTAGTGACACTGAGACTCTTACAGCTTTGTGTTTCACAATAAAACATCTAGTTTCTCCAGCAAAAACACAAAAAATGTAGCAACACTAAACCATGAAAAGCCATTCTCTGATTGAATGATTACAACTTGGAGTTTAACTTGTGTTTAATGTCCACTGCTGGTGAGACAGAGGAGACTAACTCTGAAGCAGATAGTCCAGGTTCTCTGTTCTAAAAAGTTCTGGGAACCTCTTTCAGAACCTGAGCAGCTCCCTACTGCTCCTGTAAAGATTCAAAATTTCCAGGCAGTCCTTGGGAACCTCCAGACTTTAAATGATTATGAGTTTAGCATCTGTCATGTTTGGGGGGAAGGGGGCTGGTCTGCTGAAACAATCTGCTACTGCATGCGAGACAGGAAACATGGACTGTGCTCCTTCAAAATAAGAGATGCGTTTTATTTGTTCCCCCTGAGAAAGACCTGAGATAAAGGTTGGAGCAAGAGCTTCTGGTTTTCCTAAATAAACCGATCTCAGACTAAGTTTTACTGAAGCAGAAACACACCATTTACTATAGAGCTTTATCCTGTGTAGCAAGCTAATCCAGACCAGGCTAACAGCTGGGCTAACTTAAACTGTTTCAGGACTGCAGCAGGTTTCTGCTGGTTTATCCATCCATCCATCTTCTACCACTTTGTCCCTAACGGGGTTGCGGGGGTGGGGGTGGGGTGTTGCGCCGTGATCCAAGCTGCAGAGAGCAGCCTAAAATACCGGGCCCTTTCTCAATTCAGAGACTGCACACTTCAAAGTGTGGATTTGCAGACCGCATACGTCATACTGGCGC
>JBAMIG010016504.1:0-11921 GCA_037177335.1 Kiunga ballochi | reverse complement strand
GTATTCCGGTGATTGAGAGCGATGATGACAGGCAGCTGTGGCGGTGTTGCTGCCAGGGTCCGGTGTCAACATAACAATTATGAGTGAAGTTTCTGCCATAAAGTGATGCAACATGTCTCAGAAACAGTATGTATCAAATATGCCACATCCGGCCCTAAGGGGTTAACAGGTAGTTTACCCAGTAGGTACCTATTAATTTCAGTGACTTACCAGGTCATTACAACTACTATAAGTAGGTAAATACAAGGAAACTACAGCTCAAAAAATTCTATAATTACTCTGAACTCACCATTGAAGTTCTCAGTACTAAGAAACTTCAGGGATAAGTAAAAATGGCTTCCCATTACTTCCAGGTTACTAAAGTTAGGTTGTGATCATGTATTTTAGCCAAGTTGAGATTAATTTCTTAAACAATACTCGTAGTACCCATAAGTACAATTACTATGTAATTATTAGTAATACCAGGTAATGTACCAAGTAAATACAGTGAAACTGTACTGTAAAGAAAGAGCTATGTTTCCATGTTTACATAGTTATTAACTCGGTAAGTCACTGAAAATTATAAATACCTAGTGATATAAGGAATGTAGTTTCTTTATCGTTAAGATTAATTAAGATGGTTTTGAAGCTGTAGTTTCCTTGTATTTATCCACTTATAGTAGCTGTAATAACCTGGTAAATTACTTAAACTAATTTGTACCTACTGGGTAAATACCTGTAAATTAAGGGACTGTAAAATAAAAATCCACAGTGCAGCCGACGGCTGGGAAACAAAAAAAACAGGAACATGACTTAAAAACGTCTATAACCTTATTTGTAAATAAATTTTCACATAAAAACAGCTTAAACTAATTATAAATGCAAGCTCGGTGACACACACACACACACACACTTCTTTATACAAACATAAGCTCTTTAACTGAAACATCAAAACAAACATAAATAAACATCTGATGAGAAACCTCTGGCTCCATGCTAAGGTGTGGGAACGGCATCTTAGGAATCCATATCCTCACTAAGAACCACCGAGGGCGTCGCCATGGAAACCGCCAGGATCAGGACAGGTAGGAGTCCAGGCCACAGTCAGGGCTGCAGTTCATGACCCCACCAAACATTGCAGAGGTTGCTCATTTCAGGTTTAAAAGTATCCTCGCTTCTTGCATTTTGCACACCTGTATTGTTGTTTTGGTCATTAATATTTCATAAACAGCTCAAAATGTTTCATGGATCTTTCGTTTCCAGCTTTCCTTTGCATTTTGATTGAATTCCTTTTTGGTTTGTAAGCAAATAAACACACACACTTCCACCAAAACACACAACAAACAGAATATCTCACATTATCTTTTTACCTTTACTCATCTTTATGTATGCAGAGATAAGGACTCCTCTTTGGGAACAAAGAGAAAGTGGTGTGTGTGTGGCAGCAGGTGTCACCTGTAGAAGTGCTGAGATTTCCCTTCGGGCATGAAATAAATATATACTTGTGTTTGCAATTTTATAAGCCAAATTTCCCCGTTATGGGTGTTTGTATGTGTTTGTAAGCGACAGGACGACAACACAAAGGCGGTGGACTGAATGTTAGCTGCAGGGAATCACAAAAGGATAGTTACATACTGGAGATGCTTAATTATTTTAGAGTTCTGGATAAATCAATAATAGAAAAGATTATAAAAGCAGATATATGATGCTTTGAATACTTTTAACATGTAAATAATTTATTTATTGTCCGTAGAAAGTAGAAGCAAAAAGCTATGGTCTGAATTCCTGCTTATTCTCGCTCCACACACACCTTATAATCCTGTTCTGAGGTGCGTCTTCAGAGCGACTTGTTTTGGTGCCGTCTCTTTAAATGTGAATGAGGCATGTAAAGCCCCGCCCCCTCCAGGTCACAGGAAGTTCCGCCATGTTTGTAGCTTGATAGCAGCGATACGGCTCTTGGCAGAAAACATTTTATTGGTAAGTTTACTATAAATGTCAACATATCAGATTCACCACATTGGTTACCTGGAAGTCCACAACCTTATTTGGCAGACCCACAGCAAACGGTGATGTCATAGATAAAATATGTAATAGAGAATAGAAAAATTTAAACAAACTGAAAAATGTGGCCGCAAAGAATATAAAGATATATGTGCAGAATCGGGCGGGAATAAATTTAGATTTTCTGCATTCCTAAACACTTAAAAGTGCACAAAAACATGTATTTAAGGGCTAAAAAAGTACATTTTACATGATATGTCTCCTTTAAAAAATTCAGGCTCAAAACTCCTGAAAACCTTCTCCATCTCACTCTTCTGCCTGCTGCTGCTTCAGGATAATGGTCCAAAAAGTAATAAAGGACCAAGACAAAAAACCAAAAATGCTGGACAGCAATCTGCCACGAGTTTTAATCTTAATCAATCTGTACATCTCTAAAGAGACCCAGACTCTCGGCTCGATGAAGAGTACCTATTAAACCAGAGAGAAATTGGGACGATTGCTGATGGAGAGAAACTGCCAGCTGAAATGAACAACTCCACACAAAGTACTTGATTGCAGTGATTGCCTCTGAAGTAAGAGATTCTCTGAAGTAAAAAGAAAGTGTCATTTTCTATTACAAAGAGGGAGCAAGTTAAGCATTCAATCTATCAAACTTTATTTATAAAGCCCTTTTCATGCACAAGCAGCCAATGGTGCTTTACATAATAAACACATAAAATATCCCCCCAACCCATGTTTTACACAAAATATAGCATCAAGTTTGTAAACATCTGAGGATAAGCATCTGGCTTAGCGCTAAAGTGAGGAAACTATATCTTTTGGATCTTTCCACGCCAACCAGTCAGTGGGCATCAACATGGTGATCACCTGTCTCAAAGGTATGGGTCTCGAGGTACCGGAGGTAAATATGGGTCCACTCCAAAGCCAGGGTAGCAGTATGCAATTCACCAATCACCCCAATAGGACGGCATTTAGCTATACTGGGTATTCTGTACTGAATGGAGGGGTGTATGAGGTTAGATCATAGACTGTATGTAAAAGATGGGCGAAGCCTCCCAGAAGGGTTCTACAGAGCAAAGTAAAGCTCCTATCGTTGCCATGCAGGAATGGTGCGTCACGATGACGTTGCCGTGCCAACCGAAGGCGCCATCTTTACCTAGGGAAAAACAGCTCATCTGTCTCATTCAATTATATGTGGTTGGCTCACTGTATGCGATTATTATAAATAAAACAGAGCAAATTTTATGTCTATTACTTCTTTAACACTGTTAGGTATACCCATATTTCTAAACTAACGTTAGTGGGTATGTGAGCGTAAGGGATATTGACTGGGCTGTTGATAGTGGTTGTGCAATGTATCCTAATATGCTACAACTTATTCAAAGTTAATTCCAGATGCAGATTCAGATTCATTTAGAGCAAAGAAGCAAAACAAGCAAAAACAAGAAGCAAAGAGGAAGCAGGGTTAAAAGAGAATCTTGTCCTTTGTTTATGGTGCTCTGAATGCAACTGCTAAAGGTTAGCAAACAGCTAACTGCTATCTTAAATACACCCAATCTGACTTGTTATAATTAAAAGGTCTTGTTGAAATGGGTACTTTGCAGTCCTAATGTCATTATTAAGCACAGATATTATTATGTATAGAATATCACTGAATGACCTGAACACTGAACTTAACCCCTTGTTTTTTTTTTTGTTTTTTTTATACTGACCGTACAACAACATTTAGGCATGTCTCCTTCGTTGTGTTGCTAGGGTTGTTTCACCCAGGTTATGTTGCTATGACGTCAAAATGTCCTGAATGTCCCCTCCCGGAGGGGAGGATCATTCTGGGCATTTCCCAAAGTCATGTGATGTGCCTCCATAGCAACGGACACAAAGGGTATAAGCATTCGCTGCCATAAAAGGAAAGCACTGAAAAGTTCTCCAAGAAAACCGTAAATATGCCTAAATGTTGCTGTGTTGTGCTTTGTCACAACAGTACTAGAAAGAAGGGATTTAAGTTTTTATAAGATTCCTTCTGAGATACTAGAACCAGAACCAAGACGTCCAACAATCATGCATAGCAACACAAACAGTTTCAGCGGACTCAAGTCCGGTTCACAACAACAGTTCATCAAAGACAAGTCTTTACTTTATAATGTATTTTAGTTAGTTTTACAATGTAAAACTTTTACAACTTTTCATCAAATGATACTATAGTATAAAGAAATAATCTATACAATACGTGTTGTAAATTCCAGTTGCTTTGTGTGGCAGAGGAGAAGCCATTTTGGTTTTGTGTTTATTTAGTCACATATTTGTTTTTATATTCGTTTATCACATTGTTGGATCTTGTTTTGTGGTTGAACATTGTTTTCACCCAACCAGCAACAAATAAATTATAGGCCTCTAAGGATCTAAACTTCCTCATCTGTGCCTTTGAAGTCATCAGTGCAAATTTTCTCTGAGTTTTAATGTGAATTAAAACTGAGGTTAAGATTAAATATTTCAATAATATCAGAAAGAAAATGGTAAATAAGCAGCGATTGAAAAGGAAAACTCACTGTGCACCAAAATTCTCCACACTGTCTGGAAGTTAGGCGATCATTCATTTTCTCTTCTTCCTTTTATCCCTCATCCATCCTTCCTCAGCTACCTATCATCTCTCTTCCCCCTTCCTTCCTATGCATCCACCCATCCTCTCATCATCCTTATCCATCTTCCCTTCTGTTTTTCTTTCACCCATCCATCTTGACCCCTTCATCTCTCCTCTCCATCATCCTACCATCCTCTCCCTTTTCTCCAGTCACCCATTCACCCTTCCATCCACATTCCATGCATCCATCTTCCTTCCCGCCCCGCCTCTCATCCCTCCATTTCTCTGCCCTCACCCATCAATCTTTTCTTTCCTTGTCCTCCCACCTTATTCTTTTAGACCATTCCTTATTTCCATACTATCAGCCACTCATCCCTCCTTAATCCTTCCATCCTTTCTTCCCATTTTCTCTCACCCATCCATCGTTTCCTTACCCGTTTAACATCCTCCCACATTTTCCTCTATGATACATTTTCCTCCTGTTCTAGTCATCCATCCTTGCTGTCCTTCTTTACTCCTTTTCCCTCATCCATCCATCCTCCCTTCATTCATTTATGTAATCTCTCCATTAATCTATTTCTGCATTTATCCTCCCTCATCCTCTATTCATTCTCCAAACTTTACCCCATCTCAAGTCTTTCTTATTTCTTGTTTGGGTATAACATCTGCCTCCCTCCACTAGGGTCAGTAACACCCTGACGCTGAAACACATTAAATCATTTCATCCATACTTTCTTTCTTTCATTTAACCCGATGCTGTACCTTCTCTTACTAACAGAAAATATATTTTTGAGTAAAACCAGGTGATTTCTCCAGTATTTGCCATCTTTCTGGACAATAATTCATCAGTTCCAGTCTGCTGAGCCCATCTATGCTAAAGCTGTTCACCCAGACGTTTGCTGTGATGTGGCCAGTGGTTATTTTAGAGTGGAAAATGAGAATTAGCCACTCAAATGGTCTGCAGGCTGGCTGCTTTCTGCTTGCAGAGACACTTGCACAATCAGTAAGCACAAAGTGACCAGTCTGGCAACGAGGGAGCATCTAAAATATGCACTTTGTGTCTGTTGTGACCCAAAATGGGCCATTTTTAGTCTATGTTTATAAAAAGGCAACAGTGCATGTGTGATTTGCTGAAATATATAATAAACATGTGACATATGCTGCCCATGACGAGCCACTTCAAATGTCAGATGCAATAAATTATGCTGTAATAATGCATATAAAACACTGTGTTCTTTACCAACATTATGGGTACTTTATTAGCAGAAAACATTGTATCTTACTATGCGAGGGTGGATACCATGCAGGAAACTTCTATAAACCAAAGAGATCTTCAGAAACCCGAAGGATACACAGAAAAGGGACAAAGAGACAAGGAGAGGGACGAAGAGAGGGACGAGCAAAGGTACAAGCAACGGGACGAGGACAGGGACGATAAAAGGGACGAGCAAAGAGACGAGGAGAGGGACGAAGAGAGGGACAGGCAAAGGGGTGAGCAAAGGGATGAGCAAAGGGACGAGGAGAGGGACAAAGAAAGGGAAAAGCAAAGGGATAAGCAGAGGGACAAACAAAGGGACGAGGAGAGGGACAAAGAAAGGGAAAAGCAAAGGGATAAGCAGAGGGACAAACAAAGGGACGAGGAGAGGGACAAAGAAAGGGAAAAGCAAAGGGATAAGCAGAGGGACAAACAAAGGGACGAGCAGAGGGACAAAGAAAGGGACATGCACAGGGATAAGCAGAGGGATGAGCAAAGGTAAAAGCCAAGGGAGGAGGAGAGAGACAAGGAAAGGGACGAGCAAAGGGACGAGCAGAGATACAAGCAAAGGAATGAGGAGAGGGACAAGCAAAGGGACTAGCAGAGGGACGAGCAAAGAAACAAGCAAGGGGACGAGGACAGGGACGAAGAGAGGGATAAGCAGAGGGACGAGCAAATGGATGAAGAGAGGATGGAGCAAGGAACAAGGAGAGGGACGAGCAAAGGGATGAGGAGAAAAATGAGCAAAGGAACGGACAAAGGGACTGGCGAAGGGACGGGGAAAGAGACTGGCAAAGGGACGGGGAAAGAGACTGGCAAAGGGACGGGCGCGGTCTTTCATAATGAAACAAACATGTGAGGTCGTCGGCTCACAACGTTATTATGAGCTTTGGTTTAATTTTATTTAATGACGTGCATTCATTGTGCTTTAAAGCTTTTGCTCTTTGGCTTCCCAGAAATGTTTTGTCCCATTTCCTTCACACAAAACTAAGACGACATGGAGCTAATCATCTGGGCGGTACGCCAGGGTGTTTCACTGAAAGGTTTAGAGATTCTTCGGAACCACGATTTGCCTTGAAATGTAACGGTATAAGCCAGAACTGCTGAAGTAAACACTCCTGCATTAAAAATATCATGTTAACACATATCTAAGCAGCCAATCACATGGCAGCAGCTCAGTACATTTATCATGTAGACAGGAGGGGATTTATCTGTGTGGACGTGTTTCAGAAACCGCTGATCTTCTGGGATTTTCACACACAGCCATCTCCGTTTACAGAGAATTTTCTGCAGAAGAGGAAATATCATGTGTCCTGCTGTTGTCTGGATGCAAATCCGTGTTGACATCAGAGGCCAGGATAATAAGTAGGAAACAGGAACTCTAGTTCCAACCAGCGACTATCATCAGCAGATGTTCTGCAGCAGCAGAAAACTACACTGAGTGTCTTCCTGTCAGATAAGAACAGGAAAGTGAGGCTGGATTTCACACAGACTGAGAAAAACTGGACAATAAAGATGCTAAACATTGTTGGTCTGATGAGTCTCCATGTCAGCTCCTCATTCAGGCAGAGGAAGGTAGAAACATGGTGAAAACATGGATCCATCTGGCCTTGGATTGATGCTGTTGGTGTAATGCATGGGAGGTCTTTGGCTCCTTGTATCAACACAGCATGATTTAACCACCACAGCTTTCCTGAGTCTTGTTGCTGATCTCTTTATGAGCACAGTGAAGCATCTGCTGATGCTTCCAGCAGCACCGTACCACAGAGCTCAAATCACTGTGATGCCATCATGTCAATATGGAGCCAAGCAACTATCCCTGTGCTTTCTTCACTCACTTTCCTGCAAACCATTATATGATTACAGCTGCCTCATTCAAAATGTTTTAGCATGAGCTTACACACACACACACACACACACACACACACACACACACACACACCCACACACAGTAAAAGTAAATGAAGTGTTCAGGCAGCAAAGCTCAGTAATGGAGCCTCTAACACAGCCTTGGTCTTTAAATCCAGGGTAAACAGTCATTTCTTTGATGCTGCCTGTCCCTCGTAATGCAGTTTGCTAATTTCTTGCATTTTAATCTATTTGAATTACTCATGTCTCTGTGTTGCTGTGATGAATAATGAACTGGGAACTGTTGTAGCAGCTATATGATGCAGTAATATAGTTGCTTGAGGATTTCATAGCATTTCTCCTGACCAGCAGTTATTTGCATGCATGGAAAACCTCCAATATGCAGTGATTGTAGATATAACAGCCAAACAAATGTGTTTTTAGTAGTTATTTTGCTCTTATTTCCCATTTTTTGCTTTTGATTCCCTGAAAGACTTTCAACGACTTCAAAAAGCAGACAGAGTCACAACACAGCAGCATGTCGCGTCAATGCACAAACACAGACCTGTCCTCATTTTACAGTGTACAATAACCAAACATAACACACTTACACATGTAGTTTTATTAATAATGAGTAAATTCACTTGCTGAGATATAAAAGGAGAAACACAAGTTGGTGACGTTCCCCAGCTTAAACCTACAGCAGCTATTCTTACTGACTTTTATTGGTTTGCAAGAGCTCAGAGTGGAGGTAGGATGCAAAATGGATGTCAAATTAGCCATTGTTAGCATCATCGTCACTGAGAAAATCTGCCACAGCTCAGAAAGGCTTCTTTACCTCACTAATTTCTTTAACTTATATAACCTCCTCACATTCAGTCCTCACTGACCATCTGAATCCTTAATCCACTTTTATAAACAGTGTTAAATTAATGCTGACAGTAGCAGCCTCTGAATGTTATGGGGAGCGTTGCCACGATCAAACTGCCTGTAACTAAGAGCTAACTTAGCTTACTAGCCCATGGGGGTCTGCAAACTAAAGCGTGTTGCTTGCCAGTTTAAAGGCTTTTAAATCCTTTTAACATGTAAATCATGATTTTATTGTCTATATAAAGTAGAAGCACAATGCTTTGGTCTGAATTCCTGCTTATTCTCGCTCCACTCACACCTTATAACCCTGTTCTGAGGTGCGTCTTCAGAGCGACTCGTTTTGGTGCCGTCTCTTTAAATGAGAATGAGGCACGTTATGCCCCGCCCCCCTCCAGGTGACAGGAAGTCCTGCCATGTTTGTAGCTTGATAGCAGCGATACCTTAATCTCCCGGCAGAGAAACATTTTATTGGTAAATTTACTATAAATGTCAATGTATCAGATTCACCACATTGATTACCAGGAAGTCCACGACCTTATTTTGCAGACTCACAGCAAATACTGTGATATAATAGATCAAAAACGTAATAGAGAAAATAAACAGAATGAAAAATGTGACCACAAAGAACATAAAGATATATGTGTAGCATAGGAGGGAATAAATGTACATTTATTGTATTCCTAAACACTTAGAAGTGCACAAAAACATGTATTTAAGGGCTAAAAAAGCAGATTTCATATGATATGTCCCGTTTAAAAGCATGATTGTGCTACACCGGGGATTTTCATGTCCAGTCCTTGAGCAGGTGTAGAAAGTTTCCCAACTGAAAAATAACTGATTCAAATTAAAGTGATCTTTACAGCTTCTGTCAAAAATCTGTCACATAAATCAGGTGTGCTGCTGAAACACAAAACACCTGCAGCACATTGACCCTCGACAACCAGACTTGAAGGTCCCTGTTCTACAATATTCTTGCTGGGGAATATCAGACACTTGTCAATCACATAATTATTATAAATAAACATCCAAACAGATGGAATCTCCTTTAGAGGCCCTAGTGGATGAGGGGTGAACTGCAGTCTATTAACCGCAGGAAATTCTGCTTTGTTAGATTGCAGACAAGGAACATTAAACAGGATTTAGATATAAATGTGATCAGTTTATACATGCAACTGGGTGTCAAGATTGCATTACCAGGCACCCATTAAGAGATCATTACCCCGAGCAGTCACACAGATCTACTTAAGTATTAATTTTAAACTCACATTCATTTTTTAATTTGGTTTTATGCTTTATGTTTCTTATGCACACTACAAGCATCTGCTGTTTGCATAGATATGAGTCACAGAAAACAAACTATCCCAGCTGCTCTTCATGACTCCCAACTTGTCGCTGGTGTGACAAACTAGATTTGAAGCGATTGCCTCAAATCTTTAAAGATCTTCCCCTTGCAGGGCAGTTGATGCAGAGGATTCCTTTGTATTGACGGAAAAATTGAGTCTGCAGATGTTTTGTTCCTTTTTTTTGTTGACAGCAGAGCCTGACGCAGGAAGGTTTATTAGCATCAGAAAGGACAATTCTGATGCCAGGATGAAACAATGTGTCATGCAAGACATGCCTGTTAGTTTTAGGCTTTTAGGAGGAGTTTTAGGAGGAGGATGTCGGATCGGCTGGCCCAAAGGAGAGCAAGAGGCATTGTGTGTTTTACTGGGATTTGTCATCAGATACACAGCACTATAAATGTTTTCTTCAGCAAAGTAAAACTAAACAACAAGTTGCAAGCTTATCTCCAGTCACATGATATGCAGCAGTAAATCATGTATCATGATGTTTTTCCATTTATATTTTGTCCACATAAATTAAATGTAGATTAAATTGTTGAACAACAGCTTATTATGATGATGTCTGCTTATTATGCATTATGCATTATCCAAAATAAATAGTTGAGTTCATAAATATCTCTTTGTGGGAAGCAGAAGTTTTTACTTAAAAAAAATACTAAAGATAAAATAACTTCAGTCTCATGAATATCTTGTAAAGTTTGTAAAAAACTAATAATAAATAGAAAACATGCAGGTATGACATTAAAACTAACACCATGATATATATGGGACTGATAAAATATCTGCTGATTTGGGTTACTTTTTAATCGATCCGATAGGTACATTTTTCTGATAAAAATCTGATATTTTTAAATTTAGGGTTATTTTATTCAGGCAATGCAGTCATAGAGATGGTGAAGACATGCAAGTATTCAGTTACTGCAAGACATTTAATTACTCAATTAAATTATTTCTTTCAAGAATTTATTTTCATGAGTTTCGTTCTTATTGAAAGGCCCAAAAGGCAATAACACCACTGTGTGTTGTGCACATTGCCTGGGGAAGAAAATTAATTATGGATGCTAATCGGTCCAGTCCGAGCCTTTTGGATCCCACTGCTGCGTGTCAGCCTGCATGCACAGCTTGTGTGTGATCATGACAAACAAACATAGACTGACAAATTGGTAAACAGGTAAGACAGGATGATTGACGAGGCATGGAGACAGACGCATTGAAGTAAAAGCTAATAATGGCCAAATGCAGGGTTGAGACTTTTCTTTCAGGTCAGAATCTTTTCTGGACTTTGCCTGTAAAATTAAGCAAAAAGATATAAAGTTTCTAGTTATTTTGCTGGAAACAGTCAGAGGAGATTTTGTCTGGTGTGTGACACCAGCACCAGCTCGGCCTGATGGGCGCAACAGTCAGGAAGTTTTCATACAGGTTACAGTGTGGATCCAAACAAACAGATAGCTGATCTGTTGGCACCAAAAAGACACTTACTTGTGGTTACTCTTTGCTGTTGATGATATCTTTTGTGGCATATTTTATTAATTTGCTGTCTACAGACCCATTAATGCTTATAATAGAAGTCCGACAGACTAACAGTTTGGCCCATTTCCTGCATTGGTTACACAGGTTATTTGGTCCATTTTCATGGGGCTTAGCAATCCTTTACACAAAAAAAGAACTAATAACACCAGAAATTGTTGAGTTGTACAAACCACCAGTGAAAGGTACCACCCAGAGAAGAGGAACAGGAAGATGACACACAAACTGCTTTTAAAAAATAAAAGCAACCAGAGAAGAGACAGAAGAAGTAAAGAATAGCATAAACTTAGTGGTTTGTCATTGATCTCATGCATGAACAAGACCCCAGGATACATGAACTCCTCCACCTGGGGAAGGATCCTATCCCCCACTCTTAGAAGGCACTCCACCCTTTTCCGGTTGAGAACCATGGTCTCAGATTTAGAGGTGCTGAATTTCATCCCGGCCGCTTCACACTCGGCTGCGAATCGCTCAAGTGAGAGCTGGAGATCAGGACCAGATGAAGCCAACAGAACCACAT
>JBAMIG010016503.1:0-11927 GCA_037177335.1 Kiunga ballochi | reverse complement strand
TTGCTAAAACATTTTAAGAAGTAGAGTTTACTCAGAAATAATCATTAATGTAATTAAATGAAATGTTTAAGTAATATAAACTTAGTTTATGTAAGTACACTTGCTGATTAAACTTAAAAACACAATCACAAATAAAAAAGGACATAAAACAGTTCAGCTTACTAAGAATCAACAAGTAATCTTTCTATTTTAGGAAATTTTAAGTAATTTAAACTTGATATCTGAAGTCAAATCAAAATTTGGGTTTACAGTGTAGGAACTCAGATGGGATAGTCTTAACGATGCAGATAAGTGAGAAAACACGTAAATTATAAGTTCCTTAAAATTTAACATGAATTATTTCTCCTATATTTATTTACAGATGTTCATATGTTTGAGGTGTGTTCATAGAAAATGTATTTCAGATTACTTTAGCAGAGTGGACAAAATGACAGTAATTTGCTTAAAGCTAAGCAGATAAATGAATGCCATCACTTCTGTCAAGTATTGACTACATGGTGTAGCAAAGTGTCATTAAATAGTTATAGTCTGACAATTTATTGTTGATCTTAACATCAATACCAGCTTTACAACAAAAAGAGGTGCCTTCATAAATAGATTTCCGATGTGATATCAGCAATACTGACGAAGACTTTCTGTCTTTCTGTTTAAAAAAAACAGAGCTGGCAGAAAAACAAAAAAATCCTCACAAGGTTTGTTACAATTAACTCATAATTATAGGACAAAAAACTTTAAAATATTTTTATTTAGGATTCTCTGCGGTAATATTGTTGCTGCAGCCTTTTACCTTATTCCTGTCCTGTTTTTCTGCTCTTTACTGGAGACCTTCAGTACTTTAGATAAAGTAAGTAACATCAAAAATAGAGATTTAGTTTTGAGCTTGTGGTAGTGTAGTTTTTTTTTATGTCAATAGCCTTTTTCTTTATTTTGAGACAGAATTTTTAAAGTAGGATGGAATATTAATCTTTCCCCAATAAAAAACTGAATATCTTTTGTATTGTAAGAATATAGAGTTGTGCTAATGAGGAGTGAAGCAAACATTCACTAAATAGATTCAAGTCTATTTCATTGAAAGCCACCCATTCTATTGACTCTAAATATCACATATAACTCTCATACATATTAATGTCACCTGGATAGAACTGCGTTCTTTAATGGGAGTCAGCATAATGTAGAGACTTGCCACATGAGTAGAAAAAACACTTCAGTTAATATTACTTTTGCCTGCATTTAGCTTTTATTACAGTATTATTAGCTGTGGTTTTGTTTCCATGAGCTTCAGCTGTATCCCAAGATTTCTTTTGGTTCAGGGTAAACATATTTCACCAAGAGCTTCTATTGATGGGAGAGTCTGGTCACTATTCAAAAGGTTCTTCCGCACATTCAAAGGATTGTCTATGGGCTTCACATCTGGACTCTGTAGTGGTAAATCCATGTGTAAAAATTATGCTTGTGCACCCCAAACCACTCTTTAACATTGCGAGCCAGTTTATTGCTGGCATCATCATCATGGCATAGGCCCGTGTCAGGGAAAGAGAAAAAAATGCCTCTATGCATTTGCAAAATGCATTTGAATAACCTTCCATTCTTGAGCCTCCATCTTATTGTTTTCTGTATCCTATAGATTCTAATAACTATGTTTTGGGGGCATTGGTCTCCTGGAAGGGTTGTTCGAGTCTTGGAGGGAGGGACCAGCCTAATCTCTCAATGACTTCAGGCGCGTTCAAACGCTTAGGAGACGTAATCATGCGTTATTGAGGTGGAGATTCACATAGAAATATAGACACACATATAACCTTAGATTGGTTTTATTCAGGTTGGTTGGTTAATTACGGAAGCGTATATCCGCTACAGCAATGTAAAAATATTATATCTCGCCTTATCGCTGGACGTTTGATTCCTGTCTGGAGGGAGCGGAGCAAGAAGATGGAGGGGGATCTGGAAGAGCCACTTTATGCCTTTTTGAGAAGATGCAATCTGTCGGAGGAATGCATCACTACACTGAGGAATGACAGAGTAAGTCATAGTATGAAGTATAAGTGTGAAGTGATGCATTCCAGGAGCTTGCCACGGGGTGCTTGTGGGGGTGCTTTACCATGTGATGGGGTCACATGGTAAAGTCACTGCTCTGACCAGTATATGAGCTCCCCTTTGTTTCTTGTTTGTTAGATCAGTTTTTCTTAAGATATTTCGGGTTATCAGTAGGACATAATTTAATTTTGTTAAGCCAGCCTACTTTCTTAGTTAAAATTTTATTTTTAGGTTTATAAAACATTAATAAGCCACCTGCGGTCCTCATCCTTCACATGTAGGTTGGAGGTTACCTCAAGGAACCACTGGATGGTTTCATATCGGCCATACTGTCTTGCTTTTACAATTATCAAATGTGTCATTTTATACAAAAAATGTGGTCTTTTTTTCCCAAATTTTCCTTAGAGAAACACTCCAGAGTAGTCACTACATTGCCTACACACACAAACTTTTCTGACAGCACTTAATCTCCATATTGAGTACAAATTAGCATTTTTTTCTGTTATCTTAATTTATCTATGAATCGCATTCTACTTCCCAATAACACTGTGATGGCACAGTGACATTTATAATGTACATCTCTGGAACAATCACGGCTTAGCAGCATCCCAAAGCTAAGAAAACACCGCACAACTTTTGAACTAGTTCAGTTTGCTCATATCATTACAAAATAAAAATGGCCAAATAAGAAGAGGTTATACTTTATATTATCATAAACAGTGCACAACACTGAATCATTGCTATTCCTGTAAACTATTCTTGTAAACTTGCTCACAGGCATTTGCCCTCTCCTATCACTGTGCTCAGACAACAAATATGAGTTACCCGAAAGCTGTTCTATAAAAAAAAGTTGAGCACTTTGACATATATCCTTAACAAAAATAGCTGAATATTTGTCCTAGACAAGAATATCCACTGCATTTTCATTGAAGATATTTTACTCTCATTTTTCCAGGTCACAACATTTTCATGCATTTCACATTTTAAGAATGAAATGTTTTACATCTTACAATACATATTCATAATATAACATGATAATGTTACGTTCTGTATTTCTATAAATACTGTTTAGTGTCTATGATAGATGACAGAATAAATAACAGAGTTTTCCTGGCATAAATACATATATTATAAATAAAGTCTTAAATTTGTTGGTTTTGTTCAGTGGATGGAGTCATTCCCAGCTGGCATCGGGCAAGAGACAGGGTACACTCTGGACAGGTCACCAGTCCATCACAGGCTAACACATATAGGCATACAACCATGCACACTCACGGTCTCCAATCAGCCTATCCCCAAGGTGCATGTCTTTGGACTGTGGGAGGAAGCCGGAGTACCCGGAGAGAAGCCACGCTAACATGGGGAGAACATGCAGGCTCGAACCAGCAACGTTCTTTCTGTGCTAACAAACGATGCCACTGTGCAGCTTTGAAGAACATACAGTAGGAAGAATAATTCTGATTTGGACCATTTTCTGTTTCCTGGTTTTCATTTAGTTAATAGGACTACAATGCAATGCAGTTAGTGAAAAGAGGCCAAATGGAAACTATTTGCATACAAGAAGGGCCAGCAGCAAAGAATGGGTCAGTAAAGGTAGCAATGTTGGGGAGGACATAGCTGGGGAGAGGTATGTAGGAGAAGATCAACAGGGGAGACCCCAGAGTGTTTTCAATCTTGGGTTCAGATGAGGATTCATCAGGACCTGATCTGTGAGGCCTATGTGTGCACCTTCTTTGCCACCTATGCCTAGTGCCAGTGCGGGCAGATATGCTGGTCAGAGAATTTCTCCAGTCTGCTAAGAAAAGACAGGAAATCACAAATGGAGGGAACAAATTAATCTGCATTGGCGAGAGGTTGTAATTGAGAGTGTTACACAGCTGCAGCATAGCATGTAGGAAATGGTCAGTATCAAGACTTCCTGTCAGGCTGATATAGAACACAAGAAGGCACTTAGCTTTCTTCGCAGCAACCTTTGCCCTGCCACTCGACTGTGAAAAGCCGATAGAGGTCAATCAATCTGTTATGTACCATAAGCAGAGAAATTCTTTGTTCAATTAGTAGTGAACTCTGGGACCCCATCACTCGAAAGTTCCTCTGGAATTCCAAAGGTAACGAAGAACATTAAGAGGTGGCAAACCAGGCAAGCCACTAAGATCAGTACCAGCTGTGGTCCTCAGGACCCCTTCCCAACTCAAAAGTCTGTCTCCAACTATTAGCTGATTAGTTTTTGTGCCCCCCCCCCATAGTCAAAGAAATAAACAAACACGACATCAAATAGTGTTGATGATGGTGAGGATGGTACAGGGAGTGTGGCTGCCTGTGGCAAACATTGTGGTTGCTGTCCACATGTCCATTCCTGGTGGCCTGGATGTCTCTCGACATCCCAAGCCAGTCGATGTGTTGATCCAACAATAAAGTCTCCTGGTTAGTGGCATGAAGCTGTTGAAAGATTCTGTGTCAGAGGGACAATTTGACCATAACAGTCGTTATATGTCAGGATGCCATCTTTCGTGTGGATGGACTCACAGACTATAGTGTGAGGCCAGCAAGGCAGGATTGTTTGCATCAGTCTTACTCTCATGCTTAATGAATATGAGCATGATTGCTGTCTCTCTAGCAAAGAGGGACCAGGAAATAACATTCCCAATGTATGGTAAATGGTCTTGTACTTGTATAGCGCTTTTCTGCACATCAGTGTACTCAAAGCGCTTTGACACTATCTGTGTGACCCATTCGCTCACACAAACGCTCACACATTCACACACCGGTGACGCAGCACCGGGAGTAACTGGGTGTTCAGTGTCTTGCTCAAGGACACTTCGGCATGTGAACGCCAGAGCCGGGACTTGAACCACTAACTCATTGGTTACGAATTGACCCGCTCTACTACATGCGAACAGCCGCCAATGTATCCTCATAGATGGAAGCCATGAGTACGAATTCCACTCCACAAGGATCACCAATTAATTTAATCAAAAAACTGTTGGCAGAGTCAGGGGAAAAAGGATTTCTCTAGGTTGCATCAGCAACATTATTGATCCTACCTACATCCTACGATGTGCACAATGTCCCACTAAATTGTCAAATATCTAGGCCACAGCCAGAGGCTTCCCCTTTAAAAGCAGTATATCACTGTTCTGCTGAGGATTGGAAACACGAACCAGCAGGGTTTATCTACCATCCACCCAGGCAGCACTTTCCGTACCCTCACAGATAGCCTCAATTACAACTTCTTTGGATTATTGTAAGATTTCTTCTAGCACAGAAAAATTTCAATTTTGTGTGAGGAAAGGTTTAAATGTCATGTTCATGTCATGCAACTGGGCATAGTTGGCCATCTATTTGATGAGGCTTAATCAGTTTCTGTTCCATTTGTAATGGAGTCTAAAAGGAAAAAGGTTTTGGAGCTTCCTGTTTGTTCCATCTCTACCATCTGTCTTTTCTCCTTTCTAGGGCTCTTTTCCACTCTGAAAGCCTACTGACTTCAGCTCAACCCCCAGGCTTCACGCCACCTCCATCCCTCCCTGCAAAACTTTTTATCTACCTGCTCATCCCCACGACCAGCTCAGGGACCATAGCACCTCCCTATACGATTTCCATTTGGAGTGAGTTGGCTCCAATTGGAGCTATCAACTGGAGATTGAACTGACATTTCTGCTTCACCAGGAAAAATAAATTATCTTCCGCCTAGAGATCTAGGTGCCTGGATCCTCTTAAGGCGCTTTTCCATTAATACCAACTCTACCCGCCAAACACGACTGTACCCAGAAACAAAGCGTTCCCATTGGGATTGTCAGACCATGTGGTTACATTTTTTGTACCTAGTTTGTTGTGATTCTAAGCTTGTCAGGCTGTGCGGGACCATTGATTGGTCTGATGTGATCCTGAATGTTTAGTCTTGCCCTCCAACGACTTCTCTTGATTTGTTCGATGAGTCTATCGCCCACAAATTACCATAATCAGAGCCCCAGGAAAAAGTTACCTTTTAACGTCGGTTTTCTGGCTTAGCATCGGTCTTCTTCTATGGTATTTAGTCTTCTTCTGTGTTTTGCAGACTCCATGCAACGAGTCTACAAAGTTGCATTGCTCTGGGGATCCCTCCCACATTAGAGGATCACAGCTTGTAATGGAAAAGCAATTGAGGTAGAGTACAGTACTCCCGGGCCAGTAGAGTTGTGAAAGTACTAATGGAAAAAACGCCATTATTTTGACTAATTATGCTTCCTGTGTGCACCTGGTAAATGCAAAATACATTTATATTGTTTTTCAGTAAATTAACATTTTTTTAGTTTTATTTTAGATAATGATTGTTACTTTAAGACTTTTATCCTCATTACATTGAGCTAATTGACAGGCCTTAATTCACCTCATCCATCAGCAGTCTGAAATATGTGTAACTTCTGTTATATTGTTACTTATTATGAAGTTATTCAGAGAATTATGTGGAAAACTAGGTATTTTGATCTTTTTTAGCAATGATGATAAGGTACTTCAACAAAACCAGAGAACGGTTAATCTAAGGAAGGCCACAGAAGAGCCTGGATCTTCAAAATAGAAAGACGTGTGCTTATCATCACATAAAATGTTTACCACAAACTTAGCTTTATTTAGTTCTTCTGTAGGCTTTTCTAATAAACATGTTATTGTTTGAGTCAATCATAAAAGTTTGTCATGGTTTTATTTAATGGGGTGATAATCCCTTTAAAAGAAACTAAAAATTAACTTTTTCAAATGTGCAAACTTAAGTTGGGTTTTTTCTGATTTTTAATACCTAAAAACAAACTAAACTTTCACACATGGAGCCAATTCTGGCCCTCTCTCCACTTGTAACCTTGTTGCACTTCGTTTCAGTTTTATAAAACATCCCACAGATAATGTCCACATGATGAGTCGTTGTTTTATGGGATTTTTGTCTACTAAAGCAACTTTAGGCTTTTATATATTATGAATTAAAAAATTATTTAGACGAAAAGAAAATTCTAACAATATTACCATGTTCTATAAATTCAATTTCTTTAAAATAGTCTGTTGATCATTTCAAAATGGATAGAATCTCACTGTGCTAGCTTTATTATGATGCTAAGATTATTTATGCTGACTTTATAATCACAGATAAGTATGAAAATCTATTTTTATCATTTTCAAGCCAAAACCTTAAAAATTCCCTGGGGAGCAACAGGTTAATGAGGTCTGTGAGAAATGCTACTGCGCAGATTATTTACTTTTTATTTTGAAAAGAAAAAGCTATGTGTTGGAAATTACCTTAACTTTGGTTTTAAGAAAGGAAAGGATTCAGTCAGAAAGCATAATTTATGGCTTGAATAAGATAATTAAGCACAAAAACAAGACTTGCTTCAATGGTGTATGTGGGGCTCCACAGTAATTGCACAAAGGGAATCCTAAAAAAACAAACAAATAAAAACATGTGATCCACTGCTATTTGGGACTAAAATTTACTCTGAATGTAACATTTTCTCAGAGAGAGTAGATCAAAATTGCCTGCAGTAAGGTTTAGGTTATATTTGCTCAGATTAAAGCATGTTTGTTTGCAACTTTGAAGGTTGATCAAATCAATTAAAATCAATGTTTATTTATCTCGCATGTTTCATGATGTAAAGAAGTACACAGCTTGCTTAATACAATAACTCAAAAGGTTGAGGATCAAAATAAAATAAATTCAACCACAAATCAAATATTAAGATAAAAATACACCATCAATCACCACGTCACATGAGTAATTTCTCACAATAAATACATCTACGGTACCGAAATTAATATTGATTCAGTTCACTTTGTTTGATAATGATTTAGATACTTACAATAAAAATCAGGTGGTGAAATTAAATTTATGTTCACATATCTGCTGCGATAGCAGAGAGAAATACTGACAGGTTTTCTGGATTTTTTTTCTTGCAGTGGGCAAAGTGTGAAGTTCACAACATGAGGTCAAAGACTTTGCAAATATCCTATAATGAATGTGCTGCCCTCAAATTTGTTCTCTCCACACTAACAACAGATAAAGGTGCTTATAAGTTTCTCATTATTCTAAGGTTTTCCGGAGGTCAATGTGAGTTAATTAAAAAAATAATAGTTAATTATACAGCATGTCTACCCCTGGATTGGAAATTGATGACAGGGTGCAACATTTTGTCAAAAATCTTTGATGATCTTTGTGAGAAAAGATCACAATGTTGACAAAGGTCAGTTTAATTTAAATTAAACCAATATTAAGACAGAAAGCATGTATACATTGGTGAAAGTTGCTAGCTGGAAGCAGACACGTAATGTTTGCTGCTTTTTCTGCAGACCTAGACAGAGCTTTTCTTTTTTTATTATGTGTTTTTGTAAATCTGTGCAGATGAGTTGTCATCAGCAATAATGTCCCATATTACAGTATTACCTAGACACCCACAAAGTCCCAGCATCCCAGCCCTGTGGAGGGGATAAATCATGATGCCACTGCTAAACAGG
Organism: Kiunga ballochi; assembly: GCA_037177335.1. Lineage (NCBI taxonomy): Eukaryota > Metazoa > Chordata > Actinopteri > Atheriniformes > Pseudomugilidae > Kiunga > Kiunga ballochi. The sequence goes on along the minus strand of JBAMIG010016503.1, from coordinate 3,425 downwards.
CTCATCCTTAAACAGATAATGATTTTTTAACCCGTAGCTTTGAGTGTGCAATGAAATGTTTTGAGGAACTTTGTAGTATCCTATAGCTTTAGAGAAGAACTAAACCAACAAGCATGAAGGGAAAAGCATATACCCAATTAACCTATTGATTTAGGTCAGTGTTTCATACTAGTCTTGCAACTTTGCCTGTTTTCAGATAAGCTGAAGGGCATGAGGCTTATTGTAGCCATTCTTTTTTTAAGTTGACTCCATTTCCTGAGGTCCCAATGAAATGTCTCTGTACTTTCATCAATATTTCATAAATGTACTCCTCTTCTCACTTTGACCTGTTTCATTGCTCACCATTTTCCAGCAATTTCCCCTTTTCAACAAAAGACCTTCCAGCGCTGGTTTATATCTGGAGCAAAGCATAGTTTTAAGTTAGTTATAGGTACAAACTGACTTGGCTTTCCACAACCAGAGAGCTACTAAAGTGACATCATCATGTGACCACAGCATGGGTAGACAGTATATCTTTCAGAAATGACAGCTTACAGCATTTGGCTCATTACCAGCAAATAAATGTCTTAATATCACCGATCAAAATTTAAAAGCACTATTTTAGAGGCCTGTGGTCATTTGCGATTCTTTCAGCAATGCATAAATTGTATGGTAAATAAACCTCCAAGGGTTTTCCACGTGTAATAGGTATAATCTTAATCTTAAATATGAAACAGTATTAAAATGTGAAGATGTGGGGGGGAAGCGCTGTTTAAAGTTTCCACTGAACCAGAATTTCTGATTCGTGCTAAAGCTGCTTTTGTTTTTGTATGTTTTTTTTGTTAATCGCCTTGGTAGAGTATAACTCTTAAAGTTTTTGAGCATCGACCTTAAGGTATGTGCAGGCCCTTCTACCTTCTTCATCAATAAAGTTGATTTATTCTTAATGTGACCGAGCACAGTAACTAGAACCCCAACAATGCACATAGAAATCCTATGTCATAGCTAATCCCCATGTTGCTTGTGCCAACTCAGTACAAATTAGAGGGTCACACAGAGCAGGAGACGCACATTCAGTTACCCATCAAAATAGTTTATTTATAAAGAATAACTAGGATAGCTGTGAAGTTTAACAAATTATTGGTTAAACATGACAATTTGCAAACTATTGATATACATCTATAAATAAAACCAATAAAATTAGGCAGGGCACTCACCACGGGGAGATCATATCGCGAACCCGTATTGGTTACACCCAGTGAGCCCCACTGATCACAACACAGCACTGCACACTAAGGCAACAACTAAGTGAGCACCCGTATAAAGCCTACCACGCAGCATGCAAGGGGTGAGGCTCCCACGTTTACTCCCCGCAGTTTGTCCCGCTGCCTAAAACAAAAAGAAAATAATATAACTGGGTAAATATCAGCTGGTTCAGTTGATCAGAACAATGTTTTGAAAATGTGGAACAAGGTGGGCATTTCCACAGGAACCGCAGATGTCCTCTTTAAGCATGAGGTTACAACAAAAATAGTTAAACTCAGAGGCAGCTCCATAATGGGAATCTCCTACCCAAGAACCTTACCCCATCGACCTGAATCCAGACAAAGAGGCACTAATTACCTTCACCTGCCCTTATAAACAGGAAGGGAGCTGACTCCTCCCTACAGGGGCGGGGCTTTCATCCTCAATCAGCCTTACATTAAGATGTATTATATTTACTTTTATCTTATTGTTTTTAGCTTTTCCTTCTGTGTTTTCCTCATAGGGATCCTCTGCACTAGAGGCTATGCCTGCTCTGTTTGCGGGGCCACAATCTGAAGGTAGCTTTTCTGTGGGGGCCCCTGTATTGCAGCTAGTTGGCAGGGGTGTGGATTTGGGGCCCACCACAGAGTATGGCCAAACACTTTCAAGGTGAGGATCGCTGCAGTTGCTAGGATGTTGGCCCCTGGTGTGAGAAGATCCCCCGGATATTGTTTCCTCTCAGAATACCAAGCCAGAGATTTATTTGTACACTTTAATACTTCTTAGTGATTTTTTTGTCCCTTTTATTGTTTTTAAGATGTAAAGCACATTGTGTTACTTATGAAATGTGCGATATAAATAAAGCTTGATTTGATTTGATTCTTGACAACTTAGTGGTTGTTTCATATATCAAATAGATTGTATTGCAACCATCCTAAGGCTTGAAAATTGTCTATATCATTCAGAATAATTGATTAGCCGAAGCTAAAAGCTAACAGCTGGCTTGAACAGCTGGCTAAAAACTGTGTTTGAGCTTCACTCTGTCTTCTTGCTGTGTGTATTGGATACCTTTCAGTCAAAATGACACGTACCTAATTAATACAGAATATATAGAATAAATAACACCTAAATGGATGAGTTCTTTTTTTAAAACATCCTTACAATTGTTATGAAGGTAAAAACGTTTTTAAAGATATTGATTGTTTAAATTTAAAGATGAATATTTTTACATCAACACATTGTTGACAGCTGTAAAAAAAAAAAAAAGCCAAATTTACAAGATAAAGAAAAAAGGCTTTTTTTCATTTTTCTTTTACAATGATCTGGCAATCCCCTGAAATTCTCTTGAGACCATTAGTTTAAAAAAATGATGTGTTTTGGTAAGATTTATCTATTAAAACAGGAAAAGATTAAAAGCAATTGGGCCTGACTCAGTTTAACAACTGCTTTTCAGCAGGTTCCTGCTCTGCAGAACACAATCCAAACACACATCACAAGTTTCATGCAGCTTTAACAGAGGCTATGAAGCCACCTCAGTGGTCACACCAGTACCTGTACATTAGATGGTGAGCATGTGTGTGTGAGTGAGAGAGAGTGTGTGAGAGAGAGAGGAGAGAGAGTTTGTGTGTGTGTGTGTGTGAGAGAGAGAGGAGAGTGAGTGTGTGTGAGTGAGAGGAGAGAGAGTGTGTGTGACAGAGAGAGAGAGGAGAGAGAGTGAGTGTGAGAGAGAGAGGAGAGTGTGTGTGTGTGAGAGAGAGAGGAGAGAGAGTGTGTGTGTGTGAGAGATAGGAGAGAGAGTGTGTGTGTGTGTGTGTGTGTGAGAGAGAGAGAGAGGAGAGAGTGTGTGTGTGAGAGGGAGGAGAGAGAGTGTGTGTGTGAGAGAGAGAGAGAGTGTGTGTGTGTGAGAGAGAGAGAGAGAGTGTGTGAGCGAGAGAGAGAGAGAGAGAGAGTGTGTGAGCGAGAGAGAGAGAGAGAGAGTGTGTGAGAGAGAGAGAGAGTGTGTGAGAGAGAGAGGAGAGAGAGTTTGTGTGTGTGTGTGAGAGAGAGAGGAGAGTGTGTGTGTGAGCGAGAGAGAGAGTGAGAGAGGAGAGAGAGTGTGTGTGTGTGAGAGATAGGAGAGAGTGTGTGTGTGTGTGTGTGTGTGAGAGAGAGAGAGGAGAGAGTGTGTGTGTGAGAGGGAGGAGAGAGAGTGTGTGTGTGAG
>JBAMIG010016502.1:0-12071 GCA_037177335.1 Kiunga ballochi | reverse complement strand
CCGTCTGTGGGGACAAAATGTCTGCAGAAAGGACATTATTCCTCTCAGGACAAGAAGAAATTCTTCCTACTTAAGTTCGCGTATCCAGATCCATCGATGTACAAGACCAGATGAGAACTGTGCACCTCTTTCAGAGAGATTTGGAAATGACATGAATAACAGATGTGTGACTGCAGCAGGATGGAGTTTCTATAAAAGCTGAATGAGAGGCGGCAGATAAGCAGCAGGCCTCAGAGATCACCTTATTGGATCATATCAGTTCTGTTATCCACAATCTCCTCTGTAAATCCAAGTGATGATGTCAGCAGGCTTCTGACCAATGAGATCAGAGAGAACATCTTATAACATGATATAGTCCTTTCGTTTTTTCGGGAGAGCTACAGTTCTGTAACTTTGCAGTTTGGATTTTATTGTATCAAAGTGCAAAAGGTCACCATGGTAACTGAAACCAAACAAAAAGACACTGTTTGCCGATTTAGTGCATTTTATTTAGTAACATCTCATGCAATTCTGTTATAATACATGTTTTACAAAAGTCTTCCAGCTTTTCCTTGACCTGGATCTGTTCCTGGATCTGAAACTGCATCTGGGTCTGCATCCATATCTGGACCCATACCTGTTCCTGGATCAAGTCCTGTATGTGGATCTATGTCTAGACCTGGACTTGTATCTGATCCTGTATCTGCATGTGAATCTGCACCTGGATTCCGACTAATATCTGGACCTACATCTGGATATACACATAGACATGTACCGGCATCTGTATAAAGTTGGACCTGTATCTGTTTCTGCATCTGGATCTGCACCTGTTCATAAATATAGACCTGCATCTGGATCTGCACTTACACCTGGACCTGTTCCTTGATGTGGACCTGCGTCTGGATCTGTACTCAGATGTGGACCTGTCCATGGATCAGGACCTGCATATAATTGCACCTGAAAACAGATTTAATTCTGGACTTTGACCTATATACTGATCTACCTTTGGACCTCTTCCTTTGTTTGGACCTTCATCTTGATCTTAACCTGGATTTTGTTGTAAATCTGGACATGCGCCTGTATCTGGATACAATTGCACCTGTATCTGTTTTTGCATCTGGACCTGCACCTGTTCCTTAACATGGATCTGCATCTGGATCTGCACTCCCTTATAGACCTGTTCCTGGATGTGGACCAGCATCTGGATCTCTACTTAAACCTAGACTTTTACCTGTTCCTGTGTCTGGACCTGCATCTAGATCTCCCCATGGACCTGGATTTGGAAATAAATCTGTACCTGTACCTGTACCTGTACCTGTATCTGGATACAGTTGGACCCATACCAGTTTCTGGATTTGCTTCTGGATCTGCACCTGTTCCTGAAAATGGACCTACATCTGGATCTGCATTCACACCTAGACCTATTCCTCCACCTGGATTTAAACCTGTCCTTGGATCTGGACCTACATATGGATATGTCCCGGGATTGGAATTTAAATCTGGACTTTGACCTACATGCAGATCTACTCTTGGACCTGTACCCGTTCCCGTGTCTGAATACAATTGGACATGTTCCTGGATCTACATCTGTATTTGCACCTGTTCCTGAATATGGACCTGTATCTGGATCTGAACCTGTTTTTGAATCTGGACCTGTATCTGGATCTGTACTCAAACCTGGAACTTAACCTGTTCCTAGATCTGGACCGTTATCTGGATCAGTGTTCAGACCTTTCCTTTAACATGTTTTTATATCTGGACCTGCACCTGGATGTGCACCGTAACCTTTTCTTAAATCTAGACCTTGATGTGGATCTGTACACATACCTGGACGTGTACTTTTTCCTGGGTCTTTACATGCATCTGGATATGCACCTGGATTTAAATTTAAATCTGGAATTTGACTTTACCCTTGGACCTGTTCATTTTCTGGACCTGTGTCTTGATCTGCACCTGTTCCTGAATATGGACCCCTATCTGGACCTGCACCTGTTCTTGAATCTGGACCTGTGTCTGGATCTGAACTTAAAGATCCGAGTACAGATCTTCATCTAAATCGGTGTCTGGTCCTGTATTTGGAATTGTATCTCGACCTGTACCTGCATCTGGATTTGCACCTATTCCTAAATATGGGCCTGCATGTGGATATGCATTGGAATCTGCATTTAGACCTGGACTTTTCCTGAATGTGGACCTTCTGTTGAATCTGTACTCAGATTTGGATCTGTACTTTTTCCTGGATCTCGACTTGCAACTAGATATACACTTGGACCTTTACTTGTTCTTGGATCTTGACCATTATCTTGATCTGTATTCAGACCTGTCCTCGTTCCTTGTTCTGGTCCTGCATCTGGATATGCACCTGGATTTGGAAATTATTCTAAACCTGTACCGGCATCTGGATTCAGTCGGACCTGTATCCGTTTTTGGATCTGCATCTGGATTTGCACGTTCCTGAAAATGGACCTGAATCTGGATCTGCACCTGGATCTGCATTTTGGTCTATACTTGGACCTAGAGTTTAATAAGTTCCAAGATCAGGACCTGCATCTGGCTCTATTCCTTGACCTTGATTTGAAATTTAATCTGAACCTGTACCTGCATCTTGCCACAGTTGAACATGTACCTGTTCCTAGATCATGCATTTGGATCTGCCCTTGCACCTCGATGCGTCCAATGCACGTTTGGACCTGGACACATTCCTTTATTTGGACCTGCATCTGAGTCTGTACCTTGATCTGGATTTGGAATTAAATCTGGTCCTTTACTTGCATCTCAATTCAGTTGGACCTGAACCTGTTCCTATATCTGTTCTTAGACCTGGACCTGTACCTGGTTCTGCGACTGGACTCGGAATTGAATCTGGTCATGGACCCTAATCTGGATTGACACCTGGATTGGACCTGTACGTGTTTATGGATCTAGACCTGCATCTGATGTACACTTGGACCTGGATCTGTTTCTGAATCTGCACCTGGACCTGGATTTGGGATTAAATATGGATATACACTTGATTCTGTACCTGTTCCTGGATTTTCATCTGGATCTGCACTTGTACCTAGATCTGTACCTGGATCTAGATATGCACCTGGATTTGGAATTAAGTTTGGACCTGGACCTTATCTAGATCTGCAGCTGGTTCTGGATTTGGAAATAAATCTGGTCCTGGTTCTTTATCTGGATCTGCACCCGCACCTCGACTTGTTCCTGGATCTCAATCTACCCCGACACATGGATCCTGCATTTGTGCCCAGATCTGAAACTGCATTTGGATCTGTTCTCAGACCTGACCTGTTCCTGGATTTCCACCTGGTTTTGAAATTAATTTTACCCTGGACCTGCATCTGGACCTGTTCCCTGATCTGGACCGACATCTGGATCTGCACCTGGATATGGAAATAAATCTCTACCTGAACCTGCATCTGGATACACACTTGCACCTGGACCTGTTCCTGGATCTGGACCTACATCTGGGTCAGAGCTGGACTTGTACTTGTAAATGGACCTCCATTGAAATTTATATCTAGATTCTAGGCCTGAATCTAGACTCACCTGGGTATGTATTCAAAGTAGGATTGCATCTGGTAGAACCAATCACCAATCAGAGGTTGTCACATCATGCTGGACTTCCTCACCATCTCTGAGCCAGCTGACCCTAATGTGGTAGAAGTCATAAACGCTGCAGACCAACACGGCAAGATGACCACCAGCAGGGGGCGTAATAGAGTGAATCCTGATGTGGGGCTTAACTGGAACACATGAAGGTTTCCTTTACTTTAGGATGTCGTCATTTATGAGGTTCACAAGCCGTTTTTCAGGGTTTTTTTTTACTTCCAGAAGTCACACAAACAAGTGCAAGCGAACATGATGACATCCCAACAGCAGGGACAGAACCAAAGAGGCATAGAACAGACACATGTGGTGGATAGAATAAGGTCACATAATCAGAGAGCTGTGATGACAAGTAACATGTGGTGGCTAAGCTTATCTGAATCAAAGTATAAATATAGCTGTGGATGAGAGGCTGGTCGAGACCAGAACCTAATAAGGAAGAATGGCTTCTCGGCTGAATGTCAGAGTTTCCTATATAAGCGAGATGCAGTAAGAGTCGAGAGGGTCTCATTCACCATACTGTCACTCTGTCAGTTTGACTACCTAAATCCTAATTAAAGAAGTGCTGTCACTCGTCCTTGTCCAGAGTCTGTGTATTTCTGACCCACGACACACACATGATGGGTGTAGAATTATGAAGTATGAAACAGACACTTAGACTCTGATAGGTGTAGAACAGAAGAAGATAGGAGTAAAAATAATACAGGTTTTGAACCAGACAAGTCCTGTTCTTCTCACCACGATTCTGCAACTGGGGCAAGTAATCACCACAATGAATTTGTTGAAGAACACGGGGGAATACAAATAGAAACTTATTTGAACATGGGTAACACATTTAGAACAATATTAGGGACCATTTTGCCGAACATGTAAGTGGAATCACCTGCTTTTGTAAGAAAACTTTGGTACTCAGTCTGAACATTCTTTAGACAGCATGTTTCCTTCAGAACCCTCCACTTGTGAAGTTCTTCCGGGTCGTTGTTCCAGCAGTCAACCAGCTTAGCACCATATGGGGACATTCCTACAAACTTTCCCACACGGCTGCTGTACCAGAACACCTCCATCCTCCTAAAGTAGGATGAGAAAATGTACTCCACATCCTTCACATCGGTGGAGTTGAATACACAGCAAGACACGTAAAATTTCTCAAAGCCAGCTGCAGATCAGACAACCAAAGTGTCAGAAGCAATCACTGTATTGATCATGGATCTGTTTGGCTTCTTAATGAAGGAACCATGCACTTAGTCTGGATTGTTTTGTTATTGTCCCTATTCCTATTAAAGAGGATTTATAGTGTATAAAAAATCCTCTGCTATTGGTCAGAGTATTGCAGTCTCCATTTGGGTTGTTGTTCTAAAAGAGTGTGTCACTCTGCTCTCTCTCTAGCAGCCTGTAGTTGTTAGAAAGTACATTGCAGTTCATTCTATATTGCAGGAATCCAAATTCAGGCTCAGAAGACAGCTGGAGTTCAAGAAAAACTGTGAAGAGGTTCCCATTTAGAAACTCAGGTCTGATCTGAATAAATTGAGAAACTCAGGAAAGACCAGGCATGAACTGACAAGGAAACTGAACTAGGCAAGATTTGGCAGACCTGAAAACCAATTAATTTGACCTAAACAGACATAAACTTGTAGTAACACTATAAATACACTGAGAAACTACGGATGGGGAGGGGGGTGTTCAGTATTCGGCTCAAAGACACTTCAATACGTTGTCAAGGTAAGCCTGGAATCAAACCTTCCGGTTGAAATAAGACTGCTGTTCAACCTGAGCTACAGCCACCGAAGTCCATCCTGGAGGACTGAAATCCTGTCTGGAGCTGTATACCCCTGCTGTCCACAGTCTGGACAGAATCAGTGATGGAGAACTGCTGTTTCAGATGTGATGGATTTATTTACAGCACGAGACCTAGAAGTTGTCTTTGTGTTGTTTTAAAGAGGTTCCCATAAGTAAAAAATCTGAAACGGACAACAGTTTTCTTCAGAAAAGTTTAAAGTAAAAGTTTGTACAAATTGTGGACACATTTGAGGAAGAAGGTTCCAACTGCATTGCCGAAAAGTCCAGCAGTCAGACCCATTCCACAGAAAACCGCTGGGCCGATACTGGGCTGAGTCTTCTGGACATCTGGACACAGAAAGCAGAGGCGTTATTGTCCTCTTTGAGAACAAAAACTGAGATTTCAATGTCCTAAAAGAGACAGAAATCAGAGACGTTTGTGTTCTGATGCAGACAGAAAACAGTGGCGTTATAATGTCACCATGAAGACAGAAAACAGACCTTAATATCCTCATGTAGACAGTTATATCTGAGTATATGTATTGTCACCGTCAGCGTCTAAATAAAGTTCATACCCCAGATCCGGGTCAGAGGCTGGGTCAGGGCCAAATTTTCCACTGAACAGCTGTAGAAGTCTCCTTGCTGTGGCATGAAGTTCAGTATGGAGATCTGGGTGAAAGAACCATCTTTGTTTGGGATGGGAGGGTTGATGCTAGTTCCTAGTCACCTTGTCTCCATTCCTGGTCCAGGAGACGTTGACAGGAGCAGGATAGAAACCAGAAATGTGGCAGATCAGAGAATTCTTCTGTCCCAGAATCACATTGTCTCTGTTGTAGATGATCAGGCTGGTTGGAGGATCTGAGGAGAAACAATGTCAATCATGTTTCTAGATGTTTGTCCAACATTTGTTCCAGATTCAGGGTTTTTATAATTTTTCAATAAGTTACAATGATCTTTAGATTAACTTTGATCCAACGATTGCTTGTAAACATAATGACTATTAGTATAATAGAATCTGCAGGTGATGGAGGGTCATTTTTAACATTCCTACAGGACAGATGTGAGCAGGCTCCTGCTGTATGTCTGGTCCGAAGGACGTTTTATAGTTGTTTCGGATGAGCTTGTTGGGGGGGTGTTGTACCTTTACTATCTATGCGGCACATGCTGTTGCACCCAGAAAGTATGAAGATGGCGGAAAAGGTGGAGCTGAGAGGCAGGCTGTGAGCGTTTGGGTGTATGATTGACAATCAAACTTAAAGTTGCCTGTAGCTAAGCGCTAACTGAGCTAAAAATGGATCTAACAAGAGCTAATCAGATGATGAAGGTAGGCGAGCTAAAGCTACAGAGCCAGATAAAAATGGAGTCTCTTGTCTCAGATAATAGATTCTCATCAATAAAAAGGCCACACCTCTAATTGTGATGAATTTAAAATTTAAAAAGCATTGAAATTAATGACACTTAATTTAGCCCTCTCAGTTAATCACAAGATAAATCAATTAAAGCTAAAATGGTTTTTAAAAAGAGTGACTGGTTTTACTGGTCTTAGTGAGAACAGAACCCTTAATGATTATCATTACGGTTCTCTAGCTGAAGCTGGTTTTTTTATGTGTGTGAGAGGGCCTGGTTTGCGTGCATCACATAAAAGACAACACCTAACCTGGTTCCAGAGGGACCTCCTCCATCGCACCTCGCCTTTGCTTCAGGTTCTCTCTGCAGATATTCCAATGAGCCACTGCTGAGTCATAGAACTCTGGAAACTCTGGATGATCTGCAAAGCCTGGCAGAGCGTCCACATCTCGATCCTTCAGAAAGTCTGCGTATCTGATCCCACCTGCCCCCGTCCCATACAGGTACTCTGCTGCAGAGTCAGAGCAGCCCAGGATCCAGAAGTCCTCATGCAGATCTGGTAGCATGACAGGTTATCATCAGTCCGGGAGGAGAAAGAGGAGCTGCATCTTCACCTGTCCAGCTAAGAAACTCACCTTCAGCACAGACGTAGAGGAAACTAGCAAGAAAAACAAGCAGCTTCATCTTTATCAGCAGCAATCCTCTGAGATTCTGGGCTCCACTTGCAGAGACGCACACATCTGAACTCATAGAGCAGCCAATCAGAGAGCAAATAGCAAGTGATGTCATAAGAATCCAGGTAGATGCATGCAGAAACACAGACACACCCAACTTTATTTCAACCGCATCTGTCAACAAGCTCATGAAAGGAAGTTACTGGGACTTTCCCCTGACTGCTGGGGGTCAAGAGGCTGCAGACAGGCAGACACTGAGCTGACTTTAGGGTGTGGCGAGTGTGTGTGTGTGTGTGTGGACATTGCATGATCATCTCTGCAAACACCTTTTACCTCGTATATTTTGTTTGATGGCGTGGAGTCGCTAACTTATGGGTTAACTTGGAGGAATGTTAAAACAATCAGAGGTCACTAAAGTAAAAGTGCCTTGATGTGTGACTTTTGTAGTATTCCCCTTCCAAATCTGACCTGTAATGCCATGTTTACTTGCTGGTTGTTCATGTGGTTTACAGATAATTGGAAAACTTTTTGGGTATAATCTGGTTTTATTAGAAGAGATGGCTTTCATTACAATCTGGATGGAGCAGCTCTCATATCTGGAATATGAACATTTTATTTTTGTCATGTAGACCCATGACTATAGTTTGAGACCAGGAAGCAGAGCAGTAGTTTTACACTCTTCTCTGAAGTTTCTGTAGTGGTTACTAAAGGTAACCTGCTTAATCCAGGTAAGGGTCGCTGGGAAGCTGGAGGTTTTCTCTCTCTACACCCTGGACAGTTGGCAAGAACATACATTTTACTATTCACAAATAATGGCACAAATCTGCAACCCCTGCATGTCTAAGTTGGGTTCTTTGATTGCAAAACACACATTAAACTAGCTCAGAGTAAATAACAGTGGCACCTCTGTTAAAAGTCCTCTTAACAATAAAACGTTGTGTTCATAATCCTGTAATCATTTTCACTTTTACAATCAGACTCCATCCTTGACAGAGAAGTTTTCGCCTCAACAATTCCAACAGATATGGATCATAGTATGCTTCCTAGATCCTTCATTTTTCTTTATGTATTATCCTGATTTGTTATAGACTAAACTTGTGGCAAACCCATTTTAATGCAGTTATCACAGACACGGCTGAAATTCACAATCAACCACAAATGGACGCACTGGCTTTAGGTATGAAAAATGTATTATTAATTTCTCATTTAATAAAGATAGACCCTGCATTAGCTTTGTAGGATAGGAAATGCGGCCGCCAACTTGAACCGGTCATCCTCAAACAAACAATTACAAACAACAGTAGTAGTTAACGCAGCCACTGTGTGGCAAATTCTTGTCCTAATCAGCTGTCTATTGATATATATATAATATTGATACTCTATGAATGAATCTTTATGGTATATTTATATCATTTATTAAAACTACTATTAAATTACTCTTTATTATGTCTATAGTCTGAGCCAGTAGTGGGTTTTAGGGAAGTGATGCAACAGGAACTGCCTGTTATTCCATGAGACAAGACAATTGTGTGTTAGTACAAGAACTCTGTTTTGTTTTTTAATAAAATAGTTTATTCATTACATTCTGCATGTCTTTTTTTAACATATGTATATAAGATGTAAATAAAATACGTAAACAACTAAACTACAAATTATAGTAATCTTTAACGAATGTATAAAGCAATTCCACTTCCCCTTTTCTGTTTTCTATGTGTAGAAATCAGGTCCTAGAAATGACAATAGCTGCAAATCTGATTTAAAATGACAAACACTTCTCCGTTAATGGTATATTATGAGTTTGGCTTCTACTAGTATATGATTCATGTCATTCCCCCAGTTTTGTTCATCCAGAGACACTTTAGAAAACTTGGTGACAGCTATCTCATTTTTAACTATGCAAGACATTTTTATATTGTCTCTGTAACAAGATTTCATTTTACAGCTTTATAAATTAACTAATAACCTGTAAATGTCACTGTGCAGCTGGAATTAGACGGAGTAGATCTCAAAGTAACTCTTTTATGAACTAAACATACATTTGAAGTAAAGAAGCAAGTCTCTGAATTTTCCTTTAGTGCAACAATACCTCCTGGAAATATACTGGATATTGTTAGAAAATCAAATACATTCACAAGGTATGTGTATTTGCAGTGAGAAGCAAACTTGAATATGTGCGTTGTGTAAATAAAAAACAAGCTAAATCTTATTTAACAAATGGCTTTTCATTACTAAAGGGTCTCCATTTTCCAATGCAAGAAGATATATCATGGAGAAGCTGTCAGGGAATCCCCTTCACCTGTTCCTTATTAGTCCATCAGTGTATTTATACTCTTGTTTTCAGTTTTCCTTGTCAGATCATCTGTTGAGTTACTGTGCTATGCTCATTGTATCCTGCATAGATACTGACTAGACTTTTGGTTTTCAGTTTTACAAAAGTGAGAATGAAATTGTACTAAATGTACAAAGCAGCGCCAATAATTACGCTTGGCTTGGCATCTTTTCTGATGCTCAGCACCCTACACTTGCATTGCAGGCCCCTACCCATGCAGCGAGCAGCAGCAAAGAGGTTGGTGACTGTCAACTGCTAAACCCTGTTTTCTCAGTTATTAGATAGAGCAAACTGTTAGAGTAGTAAAGTCCATCCCTGCCCCTGGTGTCTGGGTTCAACCCTCTGGTTTTCTGCCTCTAAACTTGTGCCTTGTGTCCCATCACAACCTTCACCTTCCTTTATTGCCTGCAGAGCTCCAGCTTTCTGTCTCCTCTGTTGCCTCCATGGTCTATGTCTCCATTATTGTCTCCAGCTCTGCAGTATTCCACTGTACCACTCAGGTCCTCTGCTCTTCAGCCTCCTGTGCCTCTTATGTTGGAGGCCCAAGTCCTGTTCCTGTCTTTGATGAGGGCACAATGTGAGTATGCTCTTCACCCCGAGGGAGTCCGCAAGCTCCTTTCTGACTCTGAGGGGGTCCCAGGTTGGGATTTCCCTCCTCTACTTATGGTTCCTGAAGCTTTCCTGAAAAGAGACACTTCCGTTGATTCTTGTTCATCCCAGAAACGGATGCTCCTCCTCTGGTGGATCCCAGATCACCGGACTTCTGAATCTGAGGAGGCTGCTCCCCTCTATCCCAAGTGATTCCCCTCTCTGAAAAGTTCACGCTCTGATTATCTCTTCCTGCCATGCTTCTTCATCATATCCTGATTTAAGGTCTTTTGTTTCTGCACCCATCTTCCTCCTGCATTGTGTCCACTTCCTCCTCAAAGCAAAGGAATAATTTACCAAACACTAGTTGATAGTTTTTCTGCTAAGTGTATTAAACATATGGAAGTGTTTAAAGGGATTTTACATATTACTAAATGTCAAAACAGCTTTAGTCTAAAATGCCACCCATGTGTACACACAGATTTACCCTATTCCCTATAAATCTTTTTACACCTGTTATTATAGCAATTAAATATGAATCAATATATAAGTGCAATTAGGATTTAATTTGTAAGAGATTAGATGAGACAAATGAGTGCTTTATCCTTTAATCTGGTCATTACCAATAGGGAAAGGTTTGTTTGTTTCCTTACGCCTGTTCCTGTGTGAATGAAAACAGCTGCAGGATCCACCACTGTTTCCATAGTAACCTCTACTTTATTAATTTGTTTATTATTCATGCTAATGAATGAATTGTCTGAATTTTCTCTGCCTGTCTGACACTTATACATGTACTAACACAGTAATAGCTGCTGCATTGTTACACTGCAGCTCTGTTTGTGTTTCAGAAGGTCGTCCCATTCTAGTTTCATGCCAAATACCAGCTGTTCTATGTTGACGAGTTTATGCTTTCATGATCCTGATGCTTTTCATTAGTAAAAGGTCTGGATTGCCAGCAGATGGGTTTTACAGCCGGACTCCTCTACCGTGAACCCTCCCTTTCTCAGCTATCAGAATATTTTGGAGGTTTTCCTTCCTGATTCTGGTGCTGTGTGATAAGGAAAGCCACCATAGTCACTTCACACCTTTCAGTTTTTATATTCAAGCAGATGTTAAAAAGTTCCTCTAGGCCAAAAAACACCAACAAAAGACATCCGGTTCCTTCTGCCTTAACTATTCTGAATATGATGAAATATGCAGAAGTGTTATGCTACACATTCTAGGGCTGTCCCGAACCGATATTGATATCGGATATCTGTTCGAAATTAGCAAATAAACAACTATCAGATTTTTTCTGAAGGCATCTAAAATGTCCGATAGAAGCAGTCAATTCCACAAAAAAGAGGTCGCGCTTCACACTCCAAGACAATAGTTGGCGGTAATGCGTTGCAGCACACCAATGAAGAAAGGCGCCGCTCCAGCATGTTGATATCATGTGATCACAACAACTACGTGCATGTGTCATGAAAAGTGTGATTTAACAAAGAGAAGATGTCGGCCGTGTGGCAATATTTTTCCTTACAGTCGGACAAAAACGTTACACCTACGTGCAAAACGTGTCATGCCTCAATTTCCAGAGGAGGCACAAAACCAAGGAGATTTAATACGACCAACCTCATCACGCATTTGAGGCAGCATCACAAACAACAGTATGACGAGTTTCTGAAGAGAGTTACCTCTGATTCCCTCAACAAGCAACGCTGAGCGAAACGTTTCAAAAGCGTGACAAACTCCCACGGGACAGCAAAAGGGCTTTAGCAATAACA